>OZ035997.1:69808431-69812931 GCA_964035015.1 Corallium rubrum
CGCTCTTCGTGTCGTCACCCCCCTCCTCCCCGCGAGCGGCTGCTTACCCGAGCACAACATTCCTTTCCCAAGATTAGCCAATCACAGCTTGGTTCTCAAAAATCCAGAACCGGTCGCGCCAAATTAAATATTGCACAATAACAAAATGGCGTCGTTGGACTCATTTGACAAAGCAATTGCAGAGATAGCTGTGAAATTTAATATATCAGAGTTAACTCGCTTCCAAAGAGATGCTATTATGAAGTTCGTTAATGGAAATGAAGATATGTTCATCAATTTGCCAACAGGGGTTGGTAAATCGTTGATTTATCAATCATTGCCGCTTGTGTTTGATTCTTTGTTGGAATCACCCTGGCACATTGTTGCAGTTGTGTCTCCGTTGATAAGTCTAATCGCAGACCAGGTCAGTTACCTCAACAGTATTGGTGTCCGCGCTATCAGCCTTACTGCGATTGAACAGGAAGAAGATAGATTGCTTGTCGAGGGAGGTAAATTCTCAGTTGTTTATGGAACACCCGAAGCATGGCTTTTGAACGAGCGCTGGAGATCTATGTTAAATAACTCTACGTATTCAACCAAACTGTGTGCCTTAGCCGTGGATGAAGCTCATGTCATTAAACAGTGGTAAGCCAACAATGTGTGTACAATTTCAATTAGTTGAAATCCTAGCAGTTCTTTGTAATATGAAATGAGTTTAATATAAATTACAAAAATTGGTATGAATTCAAACAAATAATTTTGTGTCAATGATAGTCAAGTAAATAAAAGACTTTTCCACTGAAGTTTCAAACTGAATTTTCCACATGCAACTGAAATTAAAAACTGGTACGCTGTGGATAGAAAATCAATCAAAATCATAATCAAATTTATTATTTTTCATTGAAACGCATGCAAAACCAGACCAGTAATACAACTTTGAGCAATCTTAATATCAATAATCATTGTACTTTTTTATGATTAATATTTGCCAACAAATCTGTTACTGCAGGTTGCCCTTAGCCTTCTCACACTGACCCATGATCCACTGTTTTACCATATGAAGGAACCAAATTAAAATTAATTCTGTAGGATATGCTTTTTAGGGGTACATCACCAAATCAGAAGCAAGCAGCGTTTAGGGTGTGTTTCTCTCGATTACATGAATTGAGAACTCTTGCCCCAAATGTGAAGTTGCTGGCCCTAACTGCGACTGCCACTGAGACAACGAGAGATGTCATCTTTGATGTCCTGAATATGAATTCCCCACATGTTGTTTATGAAAGCCCTAATAAGGGAAATGTTACATATGGTGTTGTATATATGCCAAATGACATTGACCTGGAGCAGTATTTTGATTGGTTGGCAGAGGAACTTATTACAATGAAAGAACATTGTGACAGAACAATAATTTACTGTCAGACAATAAAACAATGTGGCTTATTATATGCAATCATGAAAGGACTGCTTGGAACGCAGATGTATGTGGGGTCAGATTCAAGAAATGTTTTGATTGAAATGCTGCACTCCTGCACTCCGGAATCTAACAAGGAAAATGTTTTGAAGTCATTTAGTGATGAAAGTGGAACTATCCGTGTGTTAATAGCAACAATAGCTTTTGGAATGGGGGTGGATTGTAAGGGTGTGAAAAGAATTATCCATTTTGGACCCTCAAAAAACATTGAATCCTACACCCAGGAAACAGGGCGAGCTGGAAGGGATGGGAGCCAATCAATTGCATTTTTGCTATACAATGGGATGCTGTTAAGTCATGTTGAAGGAAATATTAAGTCATACATTAAAAGTGATCAATGTAGACGTGAAACACTTTTGAAACACTTTCAAGCAAAGTTCAGCACTATCTTCCCCAGTCACCTGTGTTGTGACATTTGTGCCTCAAAATGCGAATGTGGTTTGCCAGGATGTCAAGAAAGTTGTGTTTTTCCAGTAGAAGTCACAAAAAAACAGTGCTATGTCCCACAGAGGTCCAGACAAGTATCACCACAGCAAAGGGAAATGATTCAGAAAGAATTAAATGTATATTATAAGCAACTAGCCACAAAACTTTTGTGCACTTCTGGAAATAACAACCTAAAAATCCTGACTGACATTTCTTTTGTGATTGGATTTTCTGACATTCAGATTCAGCAGATCATGGATAACTTACAACACCTGTTTGTTTTACAGGACGTGTGTAACTTTGTTGAAATATGGGACATAGCACATGCTCATAAAATTTTACAAATAGTTGGTAAAGTGTTTGAAGATGTAGATTCTGATAACTGGTCTGAAAATGTTGAACAGTTAGAAATGGATGATTTGTGGTTTGAAGAATGGGATGCCATTATTGAAGATGATGATTTTATCAGTATGGCAGCTGACAATTTGCCAACCATGGAACATCTAGATTCAGTGGATCCAAATGTGTTGCAGGTTGACGATTCTTTCTCTGACCAGGAAGATAATTACTCTGATGCCTCATCTAGTGATGAAATTCCTGGTTCTATATATAACATTATACAGGGAATAAACTTTACTGGTTCCTAAGCATTGATATTTTACATTCATTGACTGATTCTGATGAAACCTGTAGGTTGTCACA
Source organism: Corallium rubrum (assembly GCA_964035015.1). Taxonomy (NCBI): domain Eukaryota; kingdom Metazoa; phylum Cnidaria; class Anthozoa; order Scleralcyonacea; family Coralliidae; genus Corallium; species Corallium rubrum. The sequence goes on from OZ035997.1 coordinate 69,811,010, forward strand.
AACCATCACATCACAGAGATTGAAATCTAATGGTATGTGAAGTCTGTCTTTATGTGACAATATTTAACCCATTAGGGGCAACTGAGCATATCAGTGCTTTTCACTGTGCTGTGTGGTATATTTTGCTATTTTATCTGGTCAATACCAGGTAGTTTTGTTCATCAGGAGGCTGTAATGGCTTTCTTCTCCCCTCAAAATCCCCATGATGTAACTCATATACATGTGAACTGTGCTTTTTCAGTGTTTTTGGGCACTAATTTTTATAGCAAAATAAATTACAACATATCTACTGCCTATTAATGTGAATACTTTATTATGACATAATTAGATTGATCTGTGAATGACTTTGTCACTTGGTAATTATATATTAAATACAGAGTACTAGAATTTACAATATATACATAATAAACTAAAATGAACAAGTACTAATCTAATGTATGCTACAAAGGTTCGGTTATCAATAATATAGGGTGAAATATTCTTGACAATTAATATAAAAGTGGATGTTTAAATTGTGAAATTATTAATTAATTAATTAAATTGTGAAAAATTACCATATAAAGAGTTTGTTCATCCTGTGGAAAATGATAGTGAACTATTAAAATGGTTTACAAAAGTCGATCTTTAACAACATTTACTTTCCATAGTATTATCCATAGTAGCACTTAATTATGTGTCTGGTCTTTACTACAGGTAAAGTATTCAAGTGTTCCAACATCGAGTTCCCAACTTGGCTGGAATTTTGATTGACTTACTTGCAACTAGGATTTCCTACTGTAACTTGCTGTGTGGTCAACAATGCGTTTCAACAGATCAGTGGATTTCGATATAATTGTTCAGGACATTAAGTCATTAGCTAGGAGTTTTAATGGGGAGTTATGAAATTTTATCAGGAAGTTAGGGAAACTCAAACTGAATTTCCAAACATTTCTTTATAGATTGCAACCATGTCAATCAAAATTCCATCCAAATTATGAACTCAACCATGTTAGCAATACAAATGTTCTGTTAATTAAGCGAGTTACTAGAATGTCTTATGTTCCAAATTATGTATGGTTATCTGGCTTTTATTCCACGAGAAACATTCTTCTTGTGCTTGTTAATCCATTTAAACATTTCAGATAGATTTAAATGTTCAAGTCTATTCCTCCTGAAATTACAAAACTGTGTGTAAGAACGGCCAGCCTCGTGGAAAGTAAAAACATCAGCTTCATTTAGTCTCTCCACAAGCTTGTCAACGTCCTTTGCAACAGAACCTCCACCATGTGAACTAGAACTGCAAACACGATTAATTGATCCATCAATGCTGTCCATGATTGTTCTTGTGGAGCTTTCTGCATTACAAATTCTTGTCACAGCTTTTTCAGAGACATTTGGACCCAAGTTCTTTATGGCTTGTTTGAGGAAATTGTTGCTGTGTTCAACATCTAAATCTAATGGGATGTTTGTACCTGGTTTACAGAAATTGTTTACTGACCTGTTCCATTTAAATCGTTCACTGTCTCGCTTTGAAAGCAAAGCTTTTGTAAGAAAAAACTGATACAAGCATTCCAAGGCATATTTGCTGCTATGACAACCATCTTCCCGGCAGTATAGCATGATGTATTTATACTGGCGCATAATTCTTTCCCCATCCCCTTCACTAATGGCATCTAAGAAATTTTGGAACAGAAATCCATCTGCTAGTAATGCAGTGTTGTAATTGTGGAAATCATCATCTTTAGTTGCAGGTTTTGTTGCATCTGGTTTGGTAGGTGACAATGTGAATGATTCATCAGGCATTTCTACTGGAGGATCATGTGAAAGTTCATGGTTTCTCCTGCTTTTCCCATTATACCTAAAAGATCTTGGACAGCCTTCAAACCTGCATGGGAACCGTCCATCAGTTGTAAGCTGTTGTTGGTTCAGTGCATTTTCCTTTT
>OZ035997.1:69813131-69870631 GCA_964035015.1 Corallium rubrum
AAATATTATATATGTATAAATATTATATATGTATATATATTATATATATATATATATATTATATATATATTATATATATATTATATATTCTATATATATATTGTACATTGTACATTGTACATTGTACATTGTACATTGTACATTGTACATTGTACATTGTACATTGTACATTGTATATTGTATATATATTATATTATATTATATTATATTATATATATAATATATATATATATTATATGTAATGTTTACAACACGAGCGGCCGTGTTGTATTGGATATACAATCACGAGCCGAAGGTTGTTGTAAACAACTTGTGAAATGAATGAATAGTAAAAATCCCTTTGGGATATTGAGATGCTAATTAGTTACAAGCACTTGTGGTTGTATCAGAAGGGTATACATCCACTAGTGGTTGTAACTAATTAGCATCACTGATTTTAGTTTGTATGGGGTTTACAGGGGTATACATGTGACGTAATTTCTCAAATTGGATTGGCTGCAAAACTCATGAATTATTAATGAATTTCACAAATATATATATTATATATATATATTATATATTTTATATATATATATATATATATATATTATATATTATATATTATATATTATATATTATATATTATATATTATATATTATATATTATATATTATATATTATATATTATATATATATTATATATATTATATATAATATAATATATGTATATATATATATATATAACGGTATAATATATTATATGTATATATATAACGGTATAATATATTATATGTATATATATATATATGTATATATATATATATATATATATATATATATGAAAATAATTTGGGTACCATGTCTGGTGGATACGTGAACAAAATATATAATTAAATTTCTTCAGACATAAACTTTATTAAGTCACAGACGTTTCGCCGATCAAGGCTTCTTCAGTGTGAATTACAAATGGCATTATTTACGCCCAATATATACAAGCAAGACTAATTAAAAATACAGAGTGGCATAAAAGACTAATTAACTAGAGTAAAATATGTTAATTAAATGTCATAAAAATATGTAGAATAGCGACGGTTTATATACAGATTGTTCTCCCGATGCAGCCGTTCATAATATTGTCTAGACGATTCTTTATTTCCAAAGCTTCTATACATCTCCGTTCATCTTGTTGTCTAATGTTAGTGTGTAAAATTTTCCAAGTAATAGCAGAGTGATCGCATAATATATTTTTATGAGATTTGAGATGTTTGTATACCGTTTGTTTGTCGCTGGTGAGATGCTCTTTGATTCGTGACCCAACTGTTCTACCGGTTTCACCAATGTATACCGTTCCGCAGTGAGAACACGTAATTTCATACACCACATTCTTGGTGAGACATCGGCCAGGTTTCTTAGCTGATTTGCATGTTTCACACTTGTCGGAGCAATTTATTCTATCTCTTGGTGGAGCAAACACCCGGGAAGACGGCCTGCCGTTCATAAAATGAACTTTAATCTTGCTGATTCCCGATCGGCGTATCACAGAGAGGGCACGCCGTTTGAATTCCTCATTGATAAAAGGGAGTTTCAAATAAATATAGTTTTGTTCGTCATCATTTCTTGGTTTGTGGTACAGCGTATATCTCGTAACGGCTTTGACAAATTTTCTGGGGTATCCATTATTAACAAACAATTGGGTGACTTTGCGAAGGGATTCGTTTCGAGAGGTGATGTCCGTTGAACAGGCAATGGCTCTCCTTGTTTCACCAACAAGAATGGCTCGTTTAGATGCAATCGAGCCATGACTGTCCCATGGAGTAATACACTTGCTATGAATAGGCTTAACATAGAGTGTCGTAGAAAATGTTTTAGTATTTAAATTAAACGAAACCATGGTATCTAGAAACGGTAATTCGCCGTTGCTTGGTAGCTCGAGAGTAAATTTGATAGCATTGTTAAGATCGTTAGCTATCATCAAAAGACTTTCTCTTTGATGATAGCTAACGATCTTAACAATGCTATCAAATTTACTCTCGAGCTACCAAGCAACGGCGAATTACCGTTTCTAGATACCATGGTTTCGTTTAATTTAAATACTAAAACATTTTCTACGACACTCTATGTTAAGCCTATTCATAGCAAGTGTATTACTCCATGGGACAGTCATGGCTCGATTGCATCTAAACGAGCCATTCTTGTTGGTGAAACAAGGAGAGCCATTGCCTGTTCAACGGACATCACCTCTCGAAACGAATCCCTTCGCAAAGTCACCCAATTGTTTGTTAATAATGGATACCCCAGAAAATTTGTCAAAGCCGTTACGAGATATACGCTGTACCACAAACCAAGAAATGATGACGAACAAAACTATATTTATTTGAAACTCCCTTTTATCAATGAGGAATTCAAACGGCGTGCCCTCTCTGTGATACGCCGATCGGGAATCAGCAAGATTAAAGTTCATTTTATGAACGGCAGGCCGTCTTCCCGGGTGTTTGCTCCACCAAGAGATAGAATAAATTGCTCCGACAAGTGTGAAACATGCAAATCAGCTAAGAAACCTGGCCGATGTCTCACCAAGAATGTGGTGTATGAAATTACGTGTTCTCACTGCGGAACGGTATACATTGGTGAAACCGGTAGAACAGTTGGGTCACGAATCAAAGAGCATCTCACCAGCGACAAACAAACGGTATACAAACATCTCAAATCTCATAAAAATATATTATGCGATCACTCTGCTATTACTTGGAAAATTTTACACACTAACATTAGACAACAAGATGAACGGAGATGTATAGAAGCTTTGGAAATAAAGAATCGTCTAGACAATATTATGAACGGCTGCATCGGGAGAACAATCTGTATATAAACCGTCGCTATTCTACATATTTTTATGACATTTAATTAACATATTTTACTCTAGTTAATTAGTCTTTTATGCCACTCTGTATTTTTAATTAGTCTTGCTTGTATATATTGGGCGTAAATAATGCCATTTGTAATTCACACTGAAGAAGCCTTGATCGGCGAAACGTCTGTGACTTAATAAAGTTTATGTCTGAAGAAATTTAATTATATATTTTGTTCATATATATATATATATATATATATATATATATATATATATATATATATATATATATATATATATATATATATATATATATATATATATATATATATATATGTATATATGTATATATATATATGTATATATATATGTATATATATATATGTATATATATATATATATATATATATATATGTATATATATATATATATGTATATATATATATATGTATATATATATATATATGTATATATATATATGTATATATATATATATATATGTATATATATATATATATGTATATATATATATATATGTATATATATATATGTATATATATATATATATATATATATATATATATATATATATATATAAACGGTATAACGGTAACGACGATTGTGCTATCCCGGTTTACTGTATATACATAAGAGAAGACAAGGGTGGAAACTCCTGAAACGACCAGCGTTAACGTCGACACGATTTTCTCATCGAACATCGAATTGCACTGCTCCCAAACTCGGCACAATAAAAGAAGATAGATTTTCCATTCATCTCATACCAATTGTGGCGAAACTCTGCCCAACAGTCAACTACGACATGATCGAAAAGAGATTAAAATCTCACGTTCGAAGCTGTCTGGATGCGGAGCAAGAGGAATGTGTGCAGGGCGGAAGTAGCGCCCCAGCTTGCTATTTTCTGATTGGTCGCAATTCAAAACATCATTTTCAAATTTTTAAACGAACCAGGGGGAAGTCAACCTAAATTTTAACTGATGCACATGACGTCAGACCAATATTATGGAATGACCGCGAATTAATTGCGCGAAATTAAAGAACTCAGATCGATTGTTGACAGGTGATCGCGCGTGTAAAACCTTTAGAATACCAACTCTCAAGAGAAACAAGAGCTAAATGTTTGTTGATGAGAGTGATAATCTTGTGTTTGTCATCTGTGCCGTTGTCTTCGAGACTAATAGGGACTTCTATAACTCTGAAGACGTGAGACGTGAAAATTTAATGACACTGTTTATACAACAAGGACGTACCTACTACAAGTTTAATATTCACTTTCATTTTTTCATTAACAATTATTTTCTGTTGAAGGCCGCGTCGTAGGTCTTTAATAATAAGGTCTCTAAAATTAAAAATTTAAGTTATGACCAAACGCCTTGGTTAAACCATGGATGGTACTAAAAAACGCCGAACCTAACTTACACGAGGTGAACTGATTGCAGATTTAATTCTTTGAAAGTTTGCATGGTGACAAATAATTTGTGGTAACACCACGTTTATTTATTTATTGCAGCTGAGCTTTTGACTTGTTAACTCAGACCCTATCAGAGCAAATGCCAACATAATTGTGTTGGCTCACCTCAACAAATAAATAAATAGTGTAAATAATAAAGTGGTGTTACCAACAATTTGAGACGTGGAAAAAACTCTAGTATATACATACACATCCATGATATAAGCATCCAAATTAACCTCTACAATGTTTCTTTGGACTAATCTATCAAAAAGTAGATACATACTGTACTTGCAAAAATTTTATTTAATTATAAGAGGAAGGTACATGAAAATATTCGATCACCCTATATGATCAGTTCACCAGTATGAATTAAGGCCCACCCTGAACAGAACCATTGTGATTCTGTACAGTACCTTTGACTACCTAAATGCAACAGCTGATCAATGTTGTGGAACTATATAGACAGAGCTGCTACTTTATTACTAATCTTTTTTTCTATTTCTATGTTCTTGTTTTAAATTAACCCCTGAACAAAATCAGGTTATCAAAGCTGCAGAAGCTGGCCATAGTGTATTAATCACTGGGCAAGCAGGCACTGGAAAATCTTGTTGGTTGAAGCTCTTTATTCTTGTTTAAAGACACAAAGGAAGAATGTAGCAGTAGTTTGCTCCAGTGCAAGTGCTGGCAATGTGTATTCTGATCTTTTGACATCTGTTTTTACAGTTCATTAATTTTATGGCTTACACACTGCTGACCTTCCTTCACCTGCTGTGGTTGAAAGAGCAATTGCTAACAATCTAGTTGTTGAACGTTTGAAAGCTGTAGATACTATTATCTGGGATGAGATAAGTATGTCAAGTAGAAGAGTTTTTGAACTTGCCAACAGTGTTCATCTGGTCCTCACACATACATGTAATTCTGACAAATTGCATCTGTTTGGAGGAAAACAACTCCTTCTTGTTGGAGATTTCCTTCAATTGCGCCCAGACTCTAACTTCTTTGATTTGGGAAGATATGTTTTTGAATCCCCCCTGTTTGCTAAGGCTATCCCCCATCGTTTTAGTTTGACAACGATACTTCGGCAAAGTGAACTGCAGTTCATTTCTTGTATACAAGAAGTTCGTTTTGGTAAATGTTCCGAGGAATCTCATACCTATGTCAAGGGTCTGGCTCGAAATCTTTCTTGTGAATTGCAAGAGGCAGCCGTTCATATCTATTTTAAACGCTTACCTGCACAAATATATAATCTTAATATTCTTTTTTCTTTGGTTGGTGTGTTGCACAAATTTGAAGCATCAGATCAGGGGGACACATTTGGGATCCAATGTCCTGCTGAACGTGTATTACTTATGAAAAAGGGTTGTAAGGTAATGCTCTTGTGGAACAAGTCAGATAAATTAAGAAATGGTTCAGGAGGAATTTTTGTTTGTGTTTCTGGGGATGAAGTTGTTGTTGAATTTGATGGTATAGGGTGTGTACTGATTAAAAGAGAAACTTGGTATAAAATATCCCAAAATGGAGCTGCTGTTGGCAGTCGTACCCAGTTTCCTCTCTCTTATGTGGGCTGTGACATGTCACAAATCACAAGGACTTACCTTCTCTGCAGCAGTGATTCACTGCACAACAGAGTTTGTTTCTGGGCTCATGTATGTTGCAATGACTCGTGTGAAGTCAAGTGAGCATATACAAGTGATAGGTTTTAACCCAAACCAATTGATACCTCCTAAGCAAGAATGTGTTGATGTCTGTGCCTCACACATTGACATCTCAGAATGTGGATTTGGGTGTTGTCGTGAAAAAGAACTGTGTGAATCTGACCTTAAGGTATCTGGTGGCTTTGAACTAGCAAATGATGAGGAGGAGGGACATGATATCCTTGAGGTAGCACAAAACACAAACAACCTTGTTGAGTCCTATTTTGAAAGAGGTGCTTTGGGTGAAGTAGCCATAGATTTGCAAACAGTCTATATGGTTATGGCTGTTGAAGAGTCCCGGGATTTTTTGACACAGCCACCTCCAACATTCAATGTCACATCTATTCTGGAAAAGATGGTTGTCAACAAGCCCAAGAAGGATTTTTCCATTGAGAAGAACAAATTGATTGAAAAACTTATTAGTCTGGAATATGACATAGATACTCTTGGAAAGATATTTTGGTGTCGTGCTTGCCAAATTATCCTGGAGGATACATTAGAGAACATTGACCAAGTGCAAATATCGACAACACAATGGAGTAATGACACCAAACAACTATATACAATGATCACACAATCACCAGTGTACATGAGAGATCTTGAGATGTTTTTTGAAACCAAACCATTAAGCAATATCCAGTCAACAATTGGTGCTTCACTTATGCTAGAAGTGTATAAGGAAGTGGTCAAGTATGTAGCTGACAGGGTACAAAAGACAATTGTCAGTGAGCCTATTTATTTTGATGCAAGATCCATGCCATCTGCGGGATTAGCCAAAGTTAGACATGTTGGTGCATGGGCAATTCGCAGTGTAGTTAAGGAAAAGCAAAGATATGTTCAGGCCAATATAGTGACAGAAAATGCTAAAACAAGGAAGTCGGTAATGGAGCATTATGACATGATTTCTCTGTTAGAGGAACACTTAATTGCCAATTTTGAATCTCTGTCAAGAAGCACAAAGTACCCTGAAATGTTGTCTGTGACTGAAGATCACCAGTTTCGCAGTAGGGGCCTCACTCATATTGAAGACAAGGCATATGAATTCTTCATTGAAGTTGAGTCTCTACGTGTCAGGTTCATGAATGAGTATAAGCTTGAATCTTACAAGGAGGACCTGATCAACCAGTCAGAGAATGCAATTAAAGAAGATTCAGGATTACGTGAGAAATGGTTTGATTGTTTTCCTGCTGAGGTGTCAAACAGCAAGGTGGTGAGTGTATTTATTTTTGAGTAATAAGTTTGGATAATTTAGATATACAGTAATAGGTGAGAAAAGAGTATTTTTGCTTAGTATTGTTAATGAGACAATTTAATTTAGATATTTTTGTAAGAAATGGACACCCTTTTTTTTTAATTATTCGTTGTTAATTTAAGGTAAAATAAATAAGAACTGATCAGGCTACTGGTAAAGAGAATAGTGTTCATGCAGTTACAGTATGTGGATTAAATTATTTCTATGTAAGCCTGATTTATCAACACAAGAAAATTAATAGACTTCATACTTTTTTTGCACATATCTTATATACTCCTTCAATTGAAAGGTTCTTGAAGGTCTTGGAAAAATCATTGAATTTCATTTTTTTTAAAGGGTGGGATCACCTTGTGAACATGGAAATGAAATTCATAGTAATCCCCGAGCCGGGCGTAGGGCCGAAGACCCGGAGGCCGGTGAGGGTGCTAATCTCGACATGCGTGGAGTCCACTTTACACGCGTGTTGAAATGCGAATCAGTTTGAGCGATCTGAATATTTGTATATATATATATATGTGTGGACGGACCACGCGCGGTGAAGATTGTGGGGCACTGGAAACAATATAGTTCTTGACAAAAAAGATTTGAAAAAGATTTGATATTATTCTTGACAAAAAGACTTGAGAAAGGAGTTTTTGGGATACGTATCCTTTTCAAAAGAACAGAAACAAATCAACGTTTACGTATATAAAGTCTTCAGACTTGACTAAAAGGAAACCTGTCAAACCAAAACTCGAAAGAAACGAAGACAAAGGCCGAAAAGTTTATAAAGCTACGGTAAAAATATAGAGCAGTCGCTCTCAGTAATCACGAACACTTAGTAGAAAACTGTTGAGTTTCCCTGTTTACATCTATCACTGTTAATTTTGTTTTATATTTTGTGTGTCCTTGAAGTACGTATCATATCCGGCATTGCATGTTTTTTCTTGCCAATGCCCCTTACGTTGTATTTTTTTACCTGTGGCTGCCGTCTTATCTCCTTTTAAATGGCTTTCTTATTGTAAAACTACATATGACTTAGTGGTTGTTTATAATTTAGCATAAAAATGGAGAAGGAACATTTCTTCTTTTGTAAAACGTACAAAGACTACTTAATGCTGTTGAACTGAATATTTATTAACATGTATGTGAAAACATTTTCAGCAATTCAGATTTCGAAATGAAAAATTGTGTTTGTTATATTAGTTTAAATAAATTTAAAATGCTATAAATGAATATAGTTTGAGTAGTTTTCAAAATGCAAATATTTTTAGATACCAAGTGATGATCTTTGTAAACATGGGAAGAAAGAACTGTAAAATATAACTTTAATATTTTAATAAAATTCTGATGCCTGCTTCGGTAGTGTGGTGTTAACGTCGTTGGTTTGCACGCGAACAAGATTGAGTTCAAACCCTGGTGGCAACGTGCAATTTTCTTCATCTCAATATATTTTACGAAATATCATCCTTAAATTTTTCTTTGTTCTTTGTGGCATTTTTCTTCAAAAAAATAGAGTGTTTTTTTTTATTTCAAATATTCTACCATAATTAAAACTATATTTTCATCGTTCCGACCGTTCGCGAGGATCTGGGTACGAGAATGCGTTCCGACAGGAGTAAGACCAACATGTCCTCTCACTTGAGTATCATGATAATCATCGTTTCTTCACACAGTCGAATATGATGATTATCATGATACTCAAGTGAGATTCTGTCCCACATGCGGGATGTTAAACTAAATTGCATATAACAAAAGAACCATTAGGGGTGTTGTGGTCGGGGTCTGAGAGGCGGGGCTTTTTTCCGGAGGGTTGTGGTTAGGCTTAGGTCCAACGGGGGGTTGTGGTTAGGGTTAGGGTTGTCAGGGGGGTTGTGGTTAGGGTTAGGGTCAGGTTTAGAGGTGGGGGTTGAGTTGGGGGTTTGGGGGTAGGGAATTCTTTTTTTAAAATGATGATTATTGTTAATTCAACGACATCTTACAAATGACGATAATCATCATTTCGAAATGAGAGGATATGCTGGTAAGACAGGAGTAGCTATTTCCAGGCCTCCAATAAAAAAGAGCGCAAGGGGGGGGGGTGTTGCTGTAAAAGCAAGCGAGGGGATATTGCATTTATGTATTTCTAGTTAAGCTATATAATTATACAGTATTATTAGGTTCCTTTCTTTAATCTCGTAAGCAAACACTGTGCAATGTGTGTAAAAGTGTATAATGGAATGCATGTACTGTGCAGTGTATATAGTTTCTTAAGCATATTGAATTTTTCACTTGCAAAGTGATTATTATAATTAATTTTGGTATTAATTTTGTTGTTTTCCTTTCGTATAGGAATTGTTAATCAAAGCATTTGATCTAGTAACAAAGAAATACGTCATGACAGGAGCTGGGTAATATATATATGGGACTACCGCAGAGCTCATAGGTACTATAACGTACATTGTGAAATGAATTGATATGGTCACAGCTCATTACAACAATTTATGAAGATTTATGATGCAAATTTATTGCATAACAATAATTGTAATTATGTATCCTATACCAATAGATCCTTCATATTTGTTGTAATGAGCTGTAATCATATTTTTTTCAATTCAGATTGCTTATCAGTAGTGTTACAGTACTGTAATACAATACAGTAACACATATGTGTTAAGACTAAAATTTTGGCGTTGACTAGGTCTCAAACAAGCTGTATATAAGGACCTGTTAAATAGCATTAATAACTGAAACAGGTTATCATTTAAAAAATCAGTTAAAATATACAGTACAATTAACAAAAAAGTTAATCATAACAAAAATGTGTCTGATGATTGTCTTTATAGCATTTCAATATACATGTAAATTTTAGACAATCATAATGTACTGTAGTGTAATTTCAGAAGCATCATCTGGGTTTCTTAAAGTTGTAATACAAGTCAAGATACAAAACATCCGACTGAGTGTTACTATCAAGATTTTGTCCAATGTTATGAAGTACCGAAAGAAGCTGTGTGATGCAGGAACGATTCCTCATTTCTCATCAATCATTTCTCAACGATTTCTTAGTAGACACCAGCTACTGTATATATAACAACATTTTAAAGCTGACTTTAGAAAATAGACATCTCTTATAAGTTCACCCTGGTGTTTATATTTGTCCACATTAGTCGTTCTACTTCAAATTACACTTAGTTGCTCCAGCATGATAGAGCTGTGTACAATTATATTACTGTTTATAAAATAAGTGTCCTTTACACGCACTCTGATTGGCTGGGTATATAGGTCAGTGGCTAGCGCTGGGCCCGTTTATAACTATCAAAGATAATGAATGACGTAAAAATGGCGTGAAGTGGCGTCACCTAGCTGGAAAAGCTAGTGAACTTTCAAAACTATCCCACTTTTAGTTTGTTTTTCTCTTCATATTTTATAAAGCAAATAAAACATACCGCTACCGCTCCTGTGCATATGTTCTCTTATAAGGATACATTTGACGTGATTTGAATGCGAAAGAAGTGTAAACTACTTGTGTAGAAATGTAGAGATGTAACCTCTACTCAACTTATTTCGACGTTAAACGTGCCTTTATAAGAGTACATATGAACGGATCTTTATGTTTTATTTGTTAAATATACGCTGTACTCTGATACAATGAAAAGTACTAATATCCTGCCACTTCCATTTATTACATTCAGATTAAAGAAGACTGCAGAGCATCGCAAAACTGTACTGCAGCGGAAACAGGCAATGGAAGAGCGAAAGGCATCCATCCCATTTACTGAGATAGAATCGGACCAATCTCCGAATAAAATAACCAGTCATGTGAGACTGCAACAGTATATTGTGAAATTTGGGGGAAAGGCATTCATGAAGTATTTTACAAAGCCAAATCTGCAATCTCTATGTAAAGCTTATGGGATCCAATTTACATCTAGATCTACAAAAATCAAGATGGTTCAAGACCTAATACCAGTGATTAAAGTTGCTACTAAGATGCCCTTGTCTTATCATACTCATGCACTACAGGCTCATGTTAACCTGGATGACAACAATCAGATTGCGGATCAGTAGAATCTAAGGTATAATTTATCAAATAATATTTAATGTGATGAATATCTGTAATCATATAACTTCAGTTTTGTGGACACTTACTGTAAGCATCAACACAAATATAACTGACCCTATAATCAAATCATAAGTACGTTCTTAAAGGCGGTTAGCACACAAGTGAAACATTTCCGTGTTTACATACAGTTATAGAAACACGAGTGGAAGTTTCGGAGAACGAGAAATTGATGTGGAACACCATTTCGAGTTCTCTCGAACTTTCACGAGTTTTTCTATAACTCTATGTAAACACGGAAAATTTCTTCTATAAAATAACACTTTCAAAACAAGACTTTACAAATGGTGGGAAATTTCCATGTTTACATACAGGCCAAAAAGGCTTATTGAGATGCACATAAAAGAATATTTAAAGTGAAGGCCTTTATGAAACTGGTGTATAGAAACACGGCTCTTAACCAATGAGTGCGCAGGTTTTATGTATGTTATTTTATGATAATAGCACAATTTTATTACAACTCTCAGATATAAGAAAAGGAAATCACGTTATTTTAGAAGTATTTTTATTATATGGCACTGATTACTGCCGGTAATATCACGCGCTGTGATTGGTTGCTGACGGGGCGAGATTTCTCTGTAATGCCCACGGGCATCATGAAAATTGTTAATGCCCTACGATTGGAACCAAACAAAAATAAATGTTTCTTATCCTAATAAGAAACTTTTATTGCAGAAAAACGACGAAAATAAATGAAATAAACGACGATGAACATTATTAAAGTAAATTATAGTATCCAGACGAGAAAGAAACAGTGGAAAATAACGCTAGTTCGCTGTTTTGACGAAGTTAAAGGAAGCGAAGACCGAGAAATACAAGATTCATTTTGAAATAAAAAGTGCCATATAATAAACTACTTAATAACATCGACCGTTCGGTCCTTACGGTAAAATATTAAACCTCGGTCTTGAGCGTATTAACCTCGCTATCGCTCGGTCAATACATCAACACCTTGGTTTAATATTTTACCGTAAAGACCTCACTCTCGGTTATTAAGTACTGTAGTTAATAATACTCGTAGTGGAATGAATGTATTTGTCTACATATCATCGTCGGGGCATATTGTTACGCCAAAATTGCTCTAAGTTTCTCATGCCAATAATTTATTTGAAAATGCGTTGTACCAACGCATGCAATGAATACTGTATCGTATCGACACCGGGAGTGGACCACAGGGGAAGTTTTGAAAAGCTAGTAGCAGTATTGGATTCCATAGTACGCCAAGATTGTCCAAAACTTTTAGGCCAGTTATTGGCAACTAAATTTACTAATTTACACCACGCCAAAGTTAGTTTAAGCAAATCTGGTACGTCATTTATCAATATATTTGGGTAACACATCGATCCAAATATGACATACAAGTGTGATATATTTATATCCTTGACATATGTATTTTTGTTAATTTGTCAAGCACTACATGCAAATGCCCCGGATTACGTGTTTTTCCATACTTTTAGTAAAAATTTAAATTTAATACTTATTATCCAATCTTATTAATCAATTAGCAATTAGCAATGAGGAAAATCAATTAAAAAGTCGTTATTCTATTATAATAATATATAGTACATATAACATATATACAGTATAGTATGTAGGGGGGTGGGGGGAATAATGCTTTATACAATGTCAAATTATTTCTGTTCATCTGAACATGGATAGTAAAAAGACTGGATATAGGAAACTTGATGGCGTGAGCATATGACAAAGCAACAAATTAAATGCCCGTCTATTCTTACTCATTTTAAAAGAAAATATCAAGGTTTACCAGTTAAAATATGCCTCACAAATTCCGAGCAAAACAAAGATCTACAACGTTTTCCTCGAACACTCGATTTTGGCTTTATAGGCAGGTTTGTAAGGCGATAAAATCATTTGAAACGTCAACATAGTCATCTGAATGTGAAGATATGAAGAATTTGAAGAAAAGTTCACTGAAAAACCTCAATAAAACAAGTATACTCACGCCATTCGTGACACACAATTTGCAAATAGGTTTCAACTCTCGAGCGAAGAAAAATGCTTTTCAGCCAATCAGTACATTAAAACTTGTTAACTAGTTTATATTAATTGATTTTATGTCTAACACCAGCTATTCCTGCATTACTTTTTCTGCTGATGGTTGTCTGACCATATCGAATCGAGTTTTGTGCAGACTCTTGCAGGCGGTATGTAGGGTTGTTATTCTGTCCGTTACAAGCCCTGACTTGGCAGAAATGACTTTCTACACAATCCTGATTTACGATGGAAGGTTTAATCACACTTTGTGGATACTTGTTTAACTTAATCGCAACAATGGATTTAAAACCAAGAATCATTGATTGCAAATCAAACCCTAACTTATAAGTGATAAACTTTTTTGAAGCTTCATCTCTTGTGTCATCTTTCCACTTATTGAGGAAGGACAGGAAATCTTGCAACTCGGCCAGTCGATAATCATTCAGGCATTTCATAGTGTGCTTGTCACTGAAAAGTTGTATTGCATTGGAAGTGTGCTTTAGGAGCTCAATTGTCGAATCAAGGTGACTTCCATCTTGTCCTTTACTGCCAAGGTATTTTTTGTATTCCTATATTGTATTATACAAACAATGTTTTTTAAACATGTTAGGCATTAAAATTTAGTATAGACCTCCCTCTGGATAACATTAGAAAATAGAGTGGCCTGGTGCTATACCCATATTAATAAATAGTCAATACATATTTTATGATCATGATATACTCTGACTAAGGGCCTGATTACATGAGCTGGGCTAGCCTAGCTCGGCTAACTGGGCTGACTCGTGTCACGAAATTCTTTCCTCGGCCGCAAAATGAGATTTTAATCAACGTTAGGATTCGTTTACATCTAAACTAAACCAATTCTTCTTTGTACATTTAGTTCATGCGAGTTTCGAAACCACAATGAGATCCTAATCAATCGCGTGAGCCCAGTTAACCGGGCTAGCCCGGCTCATGTAATTAGACCCTAAAGCTTATACCAACTACAACTGTCTAGTCTGTGTAATGATGTATTTGTGTCACAGCAATAAAAAAACCCAGCAATGCCTTTGCTTCCTTTATTCCACAAGAATACGTATTACCAAGTATAATCAAAATCATCTCAATATCTGAACAAAAACAAATTGCAGAACTCAATTTTTAATTACTTCTTGTACTTGCAATGTAGACGAGATATAGATGAGACATACTATATTCTACGTCTACAGTTCCCGTCTGGTTCTTTAATTTCTTTTGTACTTACCTTCATAAGTAAAAACATGTTCTTGTCCAGGACATCTTCTGCAAGATGGTTACGCATTTTTGATGCGGGATCTAAATTAAAATGGTCAACTGTGAGCTTATGATGAAATGACATAGAAAATTCTCCTTCTTGGTCAAACTGGTATGCACTGTAGAATTGATTCCATGTTATTACGTTCCCTTTAAACGTCAGACAGCGAGTTCCAGAACCATCTGTAGAACTTTTCAAAATATTGTTTCTGATCTTTTTGAAGTTGTGCTGCAAATAAAAAAGAAAGGTTTATAGTTGGCGAGTTAAAATATTTATAAATTAATTTCTCTAAAAAGGGTACATAAAGTATATGTATATAGCAAGAGTTGTAATATATCATACACGAGGAGGAGTGTTTCATCAGGATATCCAATCACCGAGACGTTTGTTGAAAACCGAGGCGAAGCCGAGGTTTTTGAACAAACTTCGAGGTGTTTGGATTTCCTGATGAAACACTCCTCCGAGTGTATGATATAGCATGCATCTCACACAAATCAGTATTTTAAGAAAAAATCAAGATGAAAGTTTGCTTAATTTATGTAATTTATCCCTCCGATATCCAAACCACAGACACGGTACTGATTTCCTTTGTGTTTTCCTCATGAATTATTAATGATATGAGATAGATATTTCTAAAATGTAGGCAATTATGTAGAATGCCATGTAAGTGAGTGCATGCTCCAAACATGCATTAATCATACAATGCTATCACAACACAAGTAATATTATCTGCATGCATGGATGTTTAGAATTTTAGGAAATTACGATTCTATTTCCGCTAACACGCATAAAAGTTAGAATTAAGATGCTCCAATTAATGAAAGGAAACACGTTTGAAACAACAGAACAATGTTAAAAAACAACAGTTAAAAGTAATAAATTTGTGTATTGCTTTACCTTTGAGTCCATCATGAACACCATAGGGTCAGCGGTATATACATTCTGAGCAGTGAAATTTTTTCGATGGCTTGTTGTTCATTCTTAAAATGAAGTTTGATAAATTGTCGATTTAATTCTGCACTGTCAAGGATACACCAGTAAATCCTGTAACAAATACACCCTGAGGATTAGTTATGTTTTTTTATGATTTTAGCATGTAATATAATTTTTAATGCTGTAATACCTATCAAGAAATATAAAATGGTTTTCTATGTACTGTGATATATAAACACACAGGATGTTGCAAGACTTGAAACAAGTGTAAGAAAATAATACAATGAAGCGCGGGAAGATTTCACGTTTACTCTTCTATAAAGGCTGTTAAGAGTGAATTGGAAATTGCGTAACAAACAACTTCTTTTATAGAAATAGCTAGAATGCTCACATAAATCCAGTCTCCATCATTTTAAGCACTCCTTCCCAGAATAGATAAAACAAGTCAGTCTGTGTACATCCACCAGAAGGGAACTGAGCAATTGGAAATCTAAATCCGCAGTCGCTTAAGAAAATAAATTGAAGCACATGGGAAGCAAGTTTTGCCTCACTGATTTGGCCTAAAATTAAAATAATATGATTATAATTATTTAAGATAAGTTTTTTGGAAACACCACGTTTAATATTTATTAATACTTTATAAAAGAAACAAAATATTTAACCATATTAAACGTTTCCACAAAACGTATCTGCATGAATACTATTATCGTCATGCAAACTTGCAAAGAATATGATATTAAAAATTTGTTAACCGTGCATGTAAGGTCTGTACGAGAAAGTATTTGTCTGAGGTTTTCGTACCGACGGAATGACGAAGGAGCGAAGTCTAACAAAAACCGAAGCCAAGCAAAAAAAAATGTATATGGCTTTTGGAAATATTATTTTTAAGTTTTCCGTCTTCACAGAGCTTGAAGTAACCTGTTAGCTTTTTCGTGTCGTTTCTTGTTCACACCATGCACTTTGTGTTATTATTTATTGTGTTATTAGATAAACAGCTTGAAAGAAAACCAGTACTAATGATTCAGCAAATTTTCATGTTTATTTGAATGAACTTTCATTGTATTCAAATCAACTGAGAAATTTTTCCATCAAAACTTACTAGTCCAAGTAAACAAAGTATTTACTGAGAGGTCAATATTGTAGAATCCCAACCGCGCTCAGCCACCAATCAGCTTGCATTGTAATCTTATTACATAAGATTACTTATTGTTATTATTATTATTATTACCTGACAACTTTTCAAAGGCTTCATGCATCTCATCCAATTCCACAAACCCAACTAGCTTATTTTGCCATCAATGTCTTCCTGGAAAAGAAAAGTAAAACTTGTAGTCTGGTTAGTTAAAATTTATGGCTGTACATGCACGTGGTTCCTTGAGAATTTTATGTAACCCTGCAACAGACAATGAAACATGATAAATCTATTGCGTATTCATCATTATATTATATATTTCGGTTAATATATCTAATATGTAATGTACAGTACGGTTTCTAAATGTAGAGAGTACACAATATTTTGCTCATATCATATTTTGCTCATATCATTTTGCTGTATGAAAGGGAGACCTCATATGTTAATGGTATAGGGATTGTTGTACATTTTTAAAATACTCAATAATTCATGACGAAAACGCAAAAGAAATCAATACTGTAGCAGTGGTTGTAAATCGGTACAGCATCGTCCTGATTTACATAAACTTTAGCTTCGATTTTCTCGGCTAAAACAGACCGTATCCCCCAAATAGTTGGTGAACTTGATTACTTAGATGCATTTGTATTTTAAGAAAGATACAGCATTCGCAGCTGAGCTGTATCTGATTTACTACGGCTCGCTTGCAGCTCGCCTTGTAAATCAGATACAGCTCGGCTGCTCATGCTGTATCTATTACTTAAAGTATATTATTAGTCAATCCTAAAGTATATCCATTATTAAACAACAGCGCAAAAAAATGCATGGTTGCACTTAAAAGAGAAACTATTTACAGTAAGAGAACCAATAGTACGATAAGACAATAATTTTAAAAGGATATGTACTCGTCAGTAATTAGCATGCATGTCTATCTAGTTATTTCACATTAAAATTTATGAATAAACTAACCTGCACTTTCATTTCGTCTAGAACAAAACCACCCATAAAGTCATGTGGTTTGAGATGATTATTATTCGCCTCTTCCAGACACCAATTTAGAACATTCTCATCCCATCCTGGTCGTTGTGTTATTTTATTTTTGCGATATCTAAAGAATAAATTGATCAGAGTTAACATTTAATAATAAAAGTAAATCAAACTCAGTAAATAATGCAATTGTAACAAATTACAATTCAGCTTTCGTCCCGTAAACTCGGGACTTCGTCAGAGCGTGACAGCGAATTTTATCGTTAATATATCTCTGGGACCATGCGCACTTCACGCTATCTGAATGTACTTCACCAATGCTGTCCCACGTGCGGTTGTCACCGACAATCGCATGTGTATAAGTAATTGATGAAATTCATTCAGATTGTTCCAAGCTACACTGATGAGCTGTAGTACAGCGAAACACGTGTCTGTGGATTGAACTATATATATATATATATATATATATATAATTTTGTAAATTAACATGAAAACACTGATGACAGCACTATATATAGCCATGTAAGAAATGGGACTATGCATGTGACTATATGATTGGGTCAGAGATTGGGATTACAACTAAGGGTGAAACAGGTGGCACACCTTTTTACACATAGTAATTTTAAATCAGTTATATGAATGACGAGCCCGGACCTTGCTGGCGGATCTTGCTGGTGTATATCAAATAGTTGACAGGGCACAAGTGGTAAATACATGCAGCATCGAATCATCGGCGCACAGTCAAACATTACATGTAAGCACTTCCAAAATGCAATTGCATGTAAGCTGAAGCCAAGCTTCGTGGTTTTTGGTCAAAGCATGTTTATTATGCTGTTGTTGGTAAATGGAGACGTTGATGGAGAAGAGGGAATATCGATAGGCAGTGATGTAAAACCCACATTCTATTGTTATTAACTTAGTTTGTGTGTACTATGTAGTTATATGCGGTATCAAATATATAGATATAGTATAATTGTGTTAAAATTACCTGATGGTTCTATTATTTGGAAGATATAAGAGCTTTCTAAGTGGGTCAAAAGTGTGTGGGTTTTTGCTGTACAGCTCAACACATAACCGCATTATTCTATTTGAGAGAGAGAAAAACGAATTTATTTGTTGTAACCATTTAACGAGGAAGAAATATTGCAAACGGACACGCAGAAATGGTATAATTAGTTTGTAAAATATAGTTATGGTACACAGGTGGAAAAGAGAGGAAGAGAAAGAATAAAATATAAAAAAGAGCGAAACGGCACAAAGAAAGGGATAGAGAAACTAAGTGGGCAGAAGAGAGGGGAGAAAATAGACACAGTGAGAGTAAGAGAGAGGTTACAAATTAATAATTCTCTTCCCTAGTTGTTTAGGCAGAAGCCCGTTTCAAAATAAGCATATCTTTGCTACAATGTTCGTGAGTACATATATATACTTGTAAACTTTGCAAAGAACTGCAATAAGCGGACTTACTTGGGATGCCAGCGATAACCATGAGGAGAGGCTTTACCCATAATTTTAATCTGCTGTTCCCATATTAAAGAAAGGTCTTCAAGGATATCTTTTTTGTGGATAGCGGACATCATTGACAGTAAATCATTATGGTCCTCGATGTTCATGTTCAACATATCAGCCTGCATGCACTCTGTGGCTGTCTGCTCTGTAAGTCGCTTAGTCTTTTCCAGATTTAACCTATTAAGAATTTCTGCCTTTGACATATATCAATAATTACATTTCGGATTTGGATCTCCTGCTTTCTCTCGCCTTTTCTTTATCTTATCCAACTGGTATTTTGATTTCTTGCATTCATCGCATAAGATTCCTACAGCGTAATTTGCAGAGAAGTAGCGCTTTTCTTTCATCTGCATTTGTTCTCTGGAATCCGGAACTTCATGAACGACATATACAGACTTCGAGAGCGGAATGTCATCTTGAAGATCAGTTGAAAACCCTGAGCAGATCGTTGATTCCTTTACGAAATTTATGATGAATTTGGCTTTGTCCATCAAATTTAATTGCTGAAGTTGAGATTCGAGGCCGGGAAAGTTATAAATAGGAATGTTCCGTTCGTCGTATTTCAGTTCGATTTTTACAATCGTTTCATCAATTGAAATTCTGAAATTAAGAGCGCGGTGTCCATCGTATACCGTATTTTCCAGACGTATTAAACTCACTGACTTTTCATTGTCCTTCATGTATTTCCAATCGGCAGGAACATGATCAGAAATACTATTTCGAAATATGGTCCATTCAGTCATGATATTATCTTCGCATGATCTAAGATATTCAGATAATTAAGATAACTAAGATAATTTTTTTTTCAAATTATTGTAACCTTGCTGTCGAACTCTGTTGTCTCCTGATTGTTTTAAACGTTGACCTGCAGTTACTTGCTCTTTTGACATCCACAATTCATTGATGGCTTTACCAATGGTGTTTACAGATATGACATCTTGTAATTGTAATTGTAGTTGTGACTGTGACTGTGACTGTGACTGTGACTGTGACTGTGACTGTGACTGTGACTGTGACTGTGACTGTGACTGTGACTGCATTGGAATTGGCATATTTGTTTTACTGAAAAGCACGCAAAACATGACTGTTGTGACTTGTTTCTATAAGCGACATTGACAACTGAAAATTTGAATTGATGCAAACAAAACGGAAGCTTTATTAGAGTTGAAAACATGTGGTACTGAAATGCACACATACTTTATCGCTCAACCTACTCTGTATTTCACCATGCATGGAGAGTAAAAGTATAAAAAATAAAAATTTTGTTATCCATGACTTAACTTTCTTATTTATCTTATATTCTATAACTTGTATGGGTGTTTTTCTCTGTTAGCATAAGTAGGTTATTAGAAAAAGTATGAACAAATAGGTTATTCATAAATATAATGTTTACAAACTTCATTTATTACGGTCAGAATGGAAATACCTTCCACTTCCACTTCTGTAGTTTGTTGTGTGTTAATTGTATTTCTGTAGTCGCTATAGCCTGCGAGCAGACGTTCTTTCAGTCGCTACTGAAGCGTATGGAAATTTGTGAATGAAAATTATCGAAAAAGTATGAATAGAAAGGACTGATAATTTAGCTTTCATAGAATTTAATCATGATTAACGAATATTTCTGCCAAATCGATACCAACAAACAAATATAAATCAAGAATAAGCGACTGCATGTTATTGCTAGATTTTTCTCACGTTTCTGTAGCGGCTACAGAAATACATAACAAACTACAGAAGCAGAGGTGAGAAGGTATTTCCGTTTTGACTGTAAATGGTGAGCAAACCGCAAACGGCATATGTATCAAAGACAAAAAAACAGCATTTGCTGAAAATATACTGAATTTGAAGTGCTATTAACATCGATCTAATTTGGTCACTTGATCGATTCAAGTTCGCTTTGAGCGTTTTTATAAAACGTTATTATCGTTATTAAAATAACAAATATGGTTTATTTATAGACTGATCACAGACTTCAATTTGAATTAAAAACCGTTCATAAAGCTATGACGGCGAAGCTGTCTCTTCGTATAATAATAAATATAAATGCGTCTAATAATATTAATTATCGATCTGAAAATTATATTTAAATTGCATGACAAATTATTTAAAATAATATTTGTGATTGCGAATTGAAGACGACAGAAGTGAGAACTCTAATAATATACATACCAAGCTTTTAAAGATAGACATGAACAATCATTGTTTCGAATAGTATTTTGTCTATTTGACAGGTCACATCTATTTCCTAAAGTAGACAGCATCAACAATGAATAAACGAAAAAAAACCCAGTGAAAACAGGATCGATAGATTCCACCGGTACACTTCAAATTCAAATTCAAATAGCGGTCATTCCATAATATTGGTCTGACATCATGTGCATCAGTTAAAATTTAGGTTGACTTCCCCCCGGTTCGTTTAAAAATTTGAAAAAGATGTTTTGAATTGCGACCAATCAGAAAATAGCAAGCTGGGGGGCTACTTCCACCCTGCACACATTCCTCTTGCTCCGCATCCAGACAGCTTCGAACGTGAGATTTTAATCTCTTTTCGATTGTGTTGTAGTTGACCGTTGGGCAGAATTTCGCCACAATTGGTATGAGATGAATGGAAAATCTATCTTCTTTCATCGTGCCGAGCTTGGGAGAATTCAATTCGATGTTCCATGAGAAAATCGTGTCGACGTTAACGCTGGTCGTTTCAGAAGTTTCCACCCTTGTCTTCTCTTATGTATATACAGTAAACCGGGATAGCACAATCGTCGTTACCGCCAAAATGGATATTTTAAAGCCACACAAACGACAAAATATATATGTTAAATCACTGTAAGTCTATTTTATATTCATTAACATAATTATTGCTATTATTTTACCATAAATATGTATTTACACACATAAAATTATATATATACAGGTGAAGTGTTTGTGCGAGCCCCCTGTGCTATACCTGAGGCCTGCAGTCAAAAAATTAAGAGTTTTTAAACACTATTAAGACATAATGAAAAGACAAACGTTCTCTGACCAAATATTTAGATTTAATTCGAGCTTTCGGCTGCCAGACTGCAGCCTTCAACGGGATAATAAAAATGAAATATAAAACTATATATACATACAAATATTATGGAACGCCTAGTAATCTGATACAATATTAATAGCCTAATGAGTTATTTTATTTAGTATAATGCTATACTGTTCGGGTAATGGTTTTGAGTTATTGTCCGATTCAGGAATCAATGCCGTGTGCCAAGACTCTAGGGTTTTCCTTGTCCTGTAGGTTCCCTTATCAATGACTTTGCCACCTTCGAAGTCGATTCTATGGTCATTAGTCCACGCATGGTTTGCAATGTTTGAACCCGCTTTGTTTTGTTTAGCGTTTCTAATGTGTTCCTTTTTTCGTGTAACAGTTATTTTACACACAACGGTACGACTTACAAACAAATCCATGGCTGTGCTATGGGAAGTCCGGTCAGTCCAGTTGTAGCGAATCTCTACATGGAAGAGATCGAAGAGCGTGCTATGAATAGCGCTACTAAGTCACCGAAAACATGGGATCGCTATGTTGATGATGTTTTTGCCATCATGAAGAAGGATGCAGTCTCAACCTTCCACAACGAAATAAATTCCATTGACCCACATATTTCTTTCACAATAGAACACGAAACAAACAGACAACTAGCCTTTTTAGACACTATGATTTCACGCAACAACGGCACTATCACTACGAACGTCTACCGCAAACCTACACACACTGACAGATACCTACACTTTAAATCACATCACGACAAAAAACATAAAATAAGCACAGCCGCTACGCTTTTACATAGAGCAACTCATATACCAAACACAGCAGAAGGCAAAGCTAGTGAAACCAAGCACGTCATCGAAGCCCTAAAGTCAAATGGCTACCCAACCAAATTTGTCACCGACGTATATAAGAGACTTATGATTAAAGAAGAGATACCAGCACCGGAAGAATTGGTCGGAGGGTTTTTTGCCTTGGTTGATCCGCCTACATCATCGTACAACTATGCTGTTTTGCCATATGTAAAAGGTTTAACTGAGCCGCTCACTAGAGTTTTGCGGAAGTATGAGATCAAAGTCTTCAACAAACCAGTTAAAACACTCCAACAAGAATTCCCGTCACCTAAAGACAGACCTGACTCTGAAAAACAAACTAATGTTGTTTACAAAATCGATTGTAAACAATGTCAATGGAGTTATATTGGCGAAACCGGAAGATGTTTTGATACACGAAAAAAGGAACACATTAGAAACGCTAAACAAAACAAAGCGGGTTCAAACATTGCAAACCATGCGTGGACTAATGACCATAGAATCGACTTCGAAGGTGGCAAAGTCATTGATAAGGGAACCTACAGGACAAGGAAAACCCTAGAGTCTTGGCACACGGCATTGATTCCTGAATCGGACAATAACTCAAAACCATTACCCGAACAGTATAGCATTATACTAAATAAAATAACTCATTAGGCTATTAATATTGTATCAGATTACTAGGCGTTCCATAATATTTGTATGTATATATGGTTTTATATTTCATTTTTATTATCCCGTTGAAGGCTGCAGTCTGGCAGCCGAAAGCTCGAATTAAATCTAAATATTTGGTCAGAGAACATTTGTCTTTTGTATAATCCTGGCCGCGCTTCGTCAATTTTTTCAACTATTAAGACAGTTTCCCCAACTACGTTCAGCTCTTTACCATTCAATTTGAGGCTGGTTACATTTGAAATATAGACATCTAACTATTCTCGAGACAGATAGCTTACAAAGTTCTGTAAAAAAATAAAAGACCAATCTCGTTCCCAGGTCCCTGGCAACAAAATATTGATGAATTGACCAGTCGTCTCTTCAACCGTAACTAATATAAAACGATCAAAACCGTGCGAGGTCTACAAGGGATTCTCGGTTCTTAATTTCAGTTAAAGGAATGTAGTGCTGGAAGAAAATTTTACAACTTGTCAGTTGTGATGACCAGAACATTTCAATCAGCTGTCAAGTATCAACCCATGCGGTCAAGCAATAACAAGCCATTACCCATTCTTCATATTAAGTAACTTGAACTAATAAATTACAACGCTTCCCTTGTGCAAATTTTATTTGTGTAAAAGTACCCGTTTCATCAATACTGTCTTTGGGACCAGTCATTATTTACATTTTTGGGTTGGGGCCGAAGAGAAACTATTTTGGTCACTAAATTTTATTTTACCCAACCGCATTGAGACCAGAAGATTAAAATACCAACTTTGTATACCTAAATAAAATATTTTACCCTACCCCCAAGGAAAATATTCTTATATTTAACAAATAGCATACATATAATTCCATACGCACCAATATTGTAATACCTATTTCTCAGGCTTAAGCTTGAGCAACTTTTTAAAGTTAATATGGTCATAAGAATTTTCTTACCCAACCTTAACTTTTTCTTTTACCCAACCTTTTATGCCTTAGAATTTTCATTTACCCAGCCATTTTCTCTTCAGCCCCAACACTGGTCATAAATAATGACCGGTCCCATACTATAAGAAAATGACGGGTCAAGATTTCAATGAAACAAAAACCCAACGGTGAAAGTGCTATTGTATTATTCGTTTTGCTTTATCAGGGTACAAAGGAGAACCGGGGAGTTTGCCAAAACAGAGTTTTGCAAAAGAGTCTTTCTAAACTTGTTAACTGTACAGTTTGAAGTACATGACGTGTTATTTTAATAACACGTCATGTACTTCAAACTGTACAGTTAACAAGTTTAGAAAGACTCTTTTGCAAAACTCTGTTTTGGCAAACTCCCCGGTGATACGGCATCAAATTAGTTAGCAGGCCAGACCCATGACGACTCGTTTAAATGAGAAACGATAAACAGTGGTTATTAATAACACACCCTTGCAGAAAGTACATATCCAGTCACCCTCTGTAGCAGAGGTCAGTCCAATGCAACCCATGTGAAACCACTCCACTGGACAGGTAGGGTTGTCACAGCCGATCACTTCCCCCAAACTCGCCTTGCCCACATTGACAAAACACATCTATAAAACAATGAGGATACTTTTTAGCCACAAACAGTGTTGGTATTGTAAACTAACATACCGCTAAGGCAGCCAAACCAATGCTATGCACGATTAGAAACTAAAACAGAATCTACTTAATATCATGCTTTGAACACGAACATATAGAGCGCATTGGCAGTTTTTAGTTTATCTATCCTTTGCACGATTCCTTGTCAACCTTAACACGGCTTTTCTTCTTTTGACGCCTTGTAGCAGCTGCTCGCTTTGCCCCTTCTTTCCTCCTTGCAGCAACATCTGAAACGTGCTGTAGCCACATTTGAACTTCTTCTTCAGTTAATAGTGTTTCCTTTGCCAGGTTTACAGTATCTTCACTTGAGAGATTCCTACCTTCCTTTTCAGCACTCATTTGTGCTTCACAAACAACAGATGGAGGCTTAAACTTCATCCCCTTTCTTCCGTGCATTTGGTAATGCAGGTAATGGCCTTTGGGTGAAGGTAGTGACCGGCACACTTTCCAGAGCATTTTTCACAAGAGCCTCCCCAAGGTCGCTTTGGGTCAGCAATCGGTACAGGGAAATAGTTTAATTCTGGACCACCGGGAAACCAGGTGCTGTCAACGTGCATTAGGTTGACACTTAGGATGAGGGTAATCTCTAGCCTTGCAAGGTAGAAGCATGAAGACATAAGGTTGTGGTAAATTTTTCACCATGTGTCTATTTGGTACACCCCAAATTTCTTCAAAGTATAAAGGATAAAGGACTGGGGGGCTAATCATCCTTACTTGCAGCCAGCGGCTGAATTGCGAAGGACGCAGATCAACGTGGCCGTGTCGAGGCATATCAAAGGCGCTTCAAGCAGCCGCCAACGACACAGTTCAGACCACGGATCACAGCTAAGATGTTAGGTGTTGATTTTACGTACAGTGTTGAATCTTTTTCTTTAAGTGCCTACTTCTCAATCTTCTTGCCACTTAAATAAGTTAGCAACTTGGGTCGTCTTTCGGTCAAATACTTTGCATGTACTCCATTTGCACCTTTGACGAGCATCACTGGTTGTTGGGCACATGGTGCACCATTAACTTTCTTTACGTAAACATCTGTTGCAAGCTCTAAATTTTTTGCCAATTGCTCCTTGTCCAACCCTTCCTTTGTATAACATGGGCCTCCAAGGGTAAAAGGAGTGAAGAGGTTGCTGTGGGCTACTGCTAAGCAGCCATTGAGTAGCTCGACTCTATTTAGATACGATCCACCACTATGATGGGTTGTCACGACAATGCTTGTGTTCCCCTTGACAAGATGCCGTTCTGTCCAATAAAACTGTATTTCCTTATGTGAGGGAGCTTCATCAGAACCCCCATCAACACGGATACACTCAACCTGCTTATCTTGAAAAACTGATGCAAACTCTGGATGTTTTTCCAACATTTGCAAATCTGCTGCATGTTGCGCCGGACTTTTATCAAACAGGTTATGAGCCTTTACAACTCCACCACATACTTCTCTTGTTGTTTCAGTGGACATAAACATATATGACGATACTTGTAGGATGGATGTGTACTTGTTGAGATAGTCAGACCTAGTTGTTTTCTCAGGCTCGTCCACAGTTGAGAATGAAGCATGCTGTTTATGGGTAAATGTCGTGTCCAGTCGGAAACCAGCAGCATCGTACCTATTCAGAATTAATGTTTTTGTACCATCCTTCAACTCCAGGTAATCAAGACCGGTACATTGCTGAACTGTAGTGGGCGTCAGGATTAAATTTAACCGAGAAACCTTTGCGTGCTTTCCGACAGGTTATCTTAGCTACGCCTTTGTAACGCTTAGCAGATAATCTTCTACGGTTTCTGGCCACACACAGCTGCACAATAGTGCCATAACCAAACTTAGTCCGATACTTGTCTTCGAGGTGTTTCTTGATCCAACCGTACGTAACTTTCTGCCCAGAAACTTGAGAAGTCTTACCATAAGTAAAAGTTAAAACTCCCGTTCTTCTCCACGCATCAGCGCCAACTTTTCGTTCTTTGACAAATGTCTCTATATCTTTTCCTATGTTTGGGTATTTCAAAAGAATATTGGCTACTCGATTTGGCAGTCGCCGTCAGAGAAGGCGTGCTGTTGTTGCTGCTTTAACAGCTCTTGCTTTTTTCTTTCTCTTGTAGCTTTTTCGTTGTTTAACTATCATCTCCTTGGCTGTTTCTGATTGTAATTCTGTGATCTTCAGTCAATCATCTGGGTTTACAACATCACTCTCACTATCACTTTGAATATCTTCCGAATCCGCAGAATCGTATCTTATTCTTTCTGTTTCAAGGTATGCTTGCCTGGACTCCTCAATCAGTTTCTCTTCTTCCACTGTTACATCACTGCTTGACAGACAAAATGCAAAATCAGTCAAAAGTTGATCAACTGTTTCTGGAGAACATTCACTAGTCAAAATTTTCAACTCTGCGACAAATGCAAACCAATTTAGCCTATTTCTACGAAGAATAGATGGCATATGATTCATTGAAGGGATGAACTGGTTGCTTTCATTCTTTTGCTGGTGTCATCTGGGTTAAAGGTTAACGAGTTGGCATGGACTGTTGTTTGGACATGCTCTTCATTGGATTCCAAAGAAGCTTTACAATTCTCTTTTTTTTTCCCATCACTATCAGAGTTACTTTGTTTTGATTTTTCTTCTACACAATCATCGGATACACTGCATTCTGATTCTCCCATGCTATCAGAGTCTGATTCGGATTCATCTGGAACATAGATTCCAAGTGCTTTAAGAGATGCTGTGCTTTCTGCTTTAGCTAATTCTGCAATGGTCTTTATTATAGTATATGTTGTTTCAATAGCATCCATAACCCTCTCCTCTTGTTTGTGTAAGTCTTCGAATCCATACAATGCTTTAGCAGCTTTTGCTGAGAGACCCATGCTTTTGCAAGCAGTGTACTTAATTAGTAATCGGTCAGCTTCTGATGATGCAAGGTTGCATAACAGTAGCAGGCTCTCTTTTGGCATGTTAACAGTTATCTCTGCCTTGCTTTCTTCCATGTTTCTCAATAAAATAAATTGTTGGACAACTTTTGAGAAGGACAAGTAATTCACCCCAGAATACCTCTCTGCTACAAACAGTTTTTGTGACCCTGGGCCTTGAAGTTGCAGTTCAAAGACAGCAACAGGAAGTTGCATAAATTTTCTGAGCGCTTTGTCAGATTGATACTTAATGTTATTGAATAACTTCTTAAAGAGGGTTGAAACTTGACAAATCCCATGATCTAAAATTTCATTGGCCAGATGTATCAAAAGCAAACACTTGGTGCACTCTTCGGAATGTCTTTACACCTTGCAGTAAAGCTTTCTGACCGTTACAAAATCTAACAAACTCATATCTCGAATACTGGACACATAAATGCCCCTAGCAGGTTGTTCAGCGGGCTTACTTTCATTAACAGAACTCAAGTATCGCTTAAAAATCTCGTGTTCTCAAGTTATAAACTCATCATTCAAACATTGTCCTTTTTCAGTTGAAACAAGACTGTCTACTGCCCCACATCTGGATGACGAGGGGCGTAATAGCCTAAAAAATCAGCTTTTCCAGAAAAGGTTTGATCATCTGATACATTTTCTTCAATTACACTGTCTGCCATTTCATTTTCGGCATCGCTTATGTTGTAGGTTGGTACAGCTGCCTGTGTGGATGGTGGTGATGTTGCGCAGGAATTTACATTACTTTGACTTGAGACTTCTGAACGCACCATTTCTTCACTATCTTTGGGATCTGTACTTGTGGATGGAACACAGCTCTCTAAACCATCTACCATCTCGTCACTATCTTTGGGATTAGTAGTTGCGGAATGACCATGGCCTTCTGTGTCTTCTATAATCACTTCGGTAGCTTTGGAACTTAAATTTGTGGGGTCAACACAGCTCTCTGAATCTACTTCACACACACAAGCATTGGTATTTCTACTTTCAGGGTTACCGCTTTTGCCAGATTTTGCAAAAAAAGCCTTAACGCTTCTTTGATTATCACTTTTGACATCACTAACTGACTTACTGTTTGTGCTGCTCCATTTTTTGTTCTTGTGATAGCTTTTTGATTTTGCCTGCTTGGCTTGCATAGTTGCAAGCTGGTCAGACAATTGGCGTTTCTCTTTACGCTTTTCCCCAATTTAATGAAGTACTTGGGCGGCTTGTGAGTATTTCTGCATGTTAACTAGCTTGGCTCTTTCATTTTCTAAACAACTCATTACTTTGTTGACAGTTTCTATGTCTTCACAGAGTTCTGAAATTCTTTTCTGTCTCAAATCTTCTGTTAGTTTTTGCCTTTTTTCAACCTTGTCTTCTCCATTGCCTGATTCTGCACCAAATCTCTTTGAACGACTTCTTTTCTTAACATAATTGTACCCTTCACTATCAAGTTTTTCTCTGGCTAGATCAAGGAGCTTGCCTTTAGCTTTTAAAAGGTCTGCATTTTCAAGGCACAATTTGAAGGCAGCATCATTTATATTTTTTGGGTACTTGGTAGGATTATCTGTATCTGAATTTATACCATATATTTGAGATCCCTTCTTTATGGATTCTCTATCCAGTTGAACAGTTACTTTATCATTTACTTCCTGCTGGACCTAGCCAAATCAGGGGAGCATATAGTTTTGAGTGTCAATTGTTACAGTATGTGCAGTAGACAGAGCCAAAGCAAACACAAAACTATACACCTAAATGCTCACGCACATGTCAGGGTTTGTATATCATAGAAATTTAGAAAATGGAGGATTTCCAAGGGGCAGTATCTTGTATGGATGCATGCTATTAACTGTAGCTTAATAGCTAAACATTTAGCATTTAAAACAGCCTTTCCAATTTCCAAGAGCTTGCAAATTCACACATCTGTCACAATTAATTATGATATTTACCAAGCTCATAACATGCTACAACATATTTAATTGATAAGATTTCTCTGATGAAAAGTGCAGTAGTTTTCCTTGTAACACAAATATACATTTCACCATCTAGGTCAGCCCTAATAATTTGAAAATTATGCTTTGTAAGACCCAAATAGGTTGGTCTGCAGTGTCAAGTGGATAAAAATGGCCCATGGAAACTGTCACCCTGCAGTTTATAGGTCACCTTTAGGTTAGTTATTTGTATAGTATACAATACCTTAAGTTCCGGTCCAAGACCAAAGTCATTAGTCAATGTCAGCTGCCCAGTTCTATGAAATAAAATTTTAGTTTCATTTGGACCCAGTCCCTGAAGAAGAACAAAAACAATCATTAATATATACCATTTTGAATTTTGATATCATTTAAGAAAATTAATTGTGCACACATAAAAACATTTGTAGCTTTATTTTTCAGAAACAGCAGGAGATTAATTTATCCATTACAAACAGTACTAGTACCTTTGTCTTTTTTGCTGGTGGTGGATTGTCTTCATCACCTTCACAGCTGCTCGTCTAAATTTAAAAAATCCATGCCAATGCACCCAACTTTATTCTTTTACTGTATCCAACGCCATACAATTTTACTTGTCAAAGGGAGAGCCTTGCGTGTTTAATAATGGCTTAAGGTCAATAAGAAATATACTCCTCTAATATAAATAAACAGATACTGACCTGCTTCTGTTTTTTACTGTGCCTCAAAATTGTTATAACATCACCAATGGCAGTTATGCCAATTTCCTTCAGCCAGTCTTTACTTAATTCACCAATATGATATTTTTGTATTCTACATGTAGTTAAATGGATATTAAAATATATAATAATACATGCTGTCTGTTACATTTTTATATTAACCACAAACAAAAAAAAAGATTTTATAAAACCCACACTTTCATTCCAGCCATAGTCAAACTTTTTCCATATGATTGAAAGTTCTATACAGGCCCTTTGCAGATTATTACTAGAAATACATAAATGCAACAACCCCTCGTCTGTTTTAAGCTTTTTATATATGCTTTTTTAAATGAACCCCACCCACCCCACCTTCCAATTAAAATAAGCACTCCTGATATAACTCCTCAGGATAATTACAGAATTTATGATTAGGATGACTGTAATGACAGTTGAACATATCAAAGGAAAACTTACAGATTTCATATTAAACTCTGGTTGTAAAAATATATTGTTTTTAGCCATTTTAGGAAGTTTCCAAAGGAATTACTTTTATGTTTTGCAAAGGCAGGATTAAAAGTTTACAGCTCAAAAACTATATTTATAATAGGAGATTAAAACAACAGACAACCTATAAATTTCAGTCTGTATAATACAGGACAAAAGAAAATGGACAACGCCTATGAGTATTTATGATAAGTGCTTGCAGTTAAGTCAATGAAAAACATCACGTCCACAGTAGCAAAGGGAAAGCATCAAAGCACGAAAACGTGAAGCTGTATATACTGCTTAATGGTAAAGCAAAAACTCGAAAGCAACATATTAAAGTAACTGACGAGTGCCTAAAAGGGTTCTATTTAAAAGTCTTGCCGTTCTTGGCATTTACAGAATATATTAATGAATAAATGCTGATTACAATCAGCAAAATAGATAAATACAAATGCCCTACCGTCAGTTTTTGTTTACCATATGGCGTTTGGTTTCTTCAGGTTTTCTGGTTTCTCTTCAAGATATATTAAACCGGCTGTTTGTATCCTTCCTTTATTCGTTGTTCTGCTTCTTTCTGTTTAAAACGAAACCATTTGAAACCATTTTGTTTCGCAAAATATGGAAATACTGTAAATATAAGTTTTCTTCAAAGCTAGTCACCAGTGCCCAATTATTTTACCGCGTGACACCCTACGACGTATATATATAAACTATTTCCAGATTTGTCTCCCTTGCTTTTTCTACACGCGTGTAAAGTGGACTCCACGTATGTCGAGATTAGCACCCTCACCCGGGCTCCGGGCCTTCAGCCCTACGCCTGGGCTTGGGGATTAAATGCATAAAGTCGTATTAAAAATATCACAAATCTTTTATGACCTACACTTTTTTTTTATAAGAACTAGTAAAATTTTGGCCAGGCTCAGTGTTCTTATTTTTTTGCCAATTTCAGGCTCAAAATATTCTTAATTTGTTCTTATCACACACTCTCTTTGAGGACGTAAAACCTGTAAGGAAGTTAAATTACATGTACTGTATCACACAATTGCTGGTGATCCAACCAATTGATAATTGGCATTTCAGCCCCAGTGTTCTTATTGAGTTTGTTCTTATAAAAAAGTATATTTTTAAATTCACAAACAGTACAACTATTAAATATTTGTTTCACACTCTCAATTCCCATACATATTTCAAATTATTATATAAAATAATACAATACCTGTTTTCTTCAAAACACTTTGCATAGCGTTGTGCATATTTTTTCAGGTATACCACAATCTTTAAAAAAAAATGACTTCCAGCCCATGATCTGAAAAGTGCATATATATGAAACATTTTAAATATAAATGCGTGCAAAATAACATGAAATATTGATCCCGAGCTGCAAATAGATATTCCTTGTCAACATTGTTTATTTTTTAAAGAGCAGATGGTCAAAATTTGCATCACAAATTTAGCGATTTAGATATTAAACATACATACCTGTCAATGTTATCAAAAAGCTTTGTCTTTGACCTCAAAGTTTGACGATTTTACACGCGCGCTAGGTCATACAAAAACGCTAGTTGAGATGAACAACCGCTGAAATATCAACAACAGGCTCATTATTAATCCCTACCCAATGCCCGTACCCTCGGGACAAATAAATTCTAAAAGCTTCAAATCCCCTACCCCCTTGGGAATGTTCACTGGTCTAAATCCCCTACCAATCCCCTATTAACCCCCACCTTGTCCCGGGGTGGGTGGGGGTTTACATTGACTCATGCATTATATATATATATATATATATATATATATATATATATATATATATATATATATAAAAGCATGAATAAATGGATGGCGCACCAAACGAAGGCTCCCAGTCAAAGGATCCAGAGAGGATTCAACAGTCTGCTCAACATTTACGTATAGTGAGAATAAAAAAGACGACAGAGTCAGGCAACTGTTCCAGTACTGTTTATTAAAACGTTTCGACCTTCGGTCTTCATCAGTTTAACAGAATCAGAAATAATGAATTGTAGAATGAACCAAATCACGGGTGTTTTATACATATACCCTGATTAAATTAATATAATAAAAAATAAAAATTAGAAATGGTAATCAAATAAAGTCCTAAGAGGTATAGTTAATGCGTTTTTTTGACCTAAACTCCTGCCTTTTGTTTAGGCCATCAGGGTTAAG
Source organism: Corallium rubrum (assembly GCA_964035015.1). Taxonomy (NCBI): domain Eukaryota; kingdom Metazoa; phylum Cnidaria; class Anthozoa; order Scleralcyonacea; family Coralliidae; genus Corallium; species Corallium rubrum. The sequence continues at coordinate 69,846,574 of OZ035997.1, forward strand.
TGTTCTTAAATGAGCTGCCCAATATGGCTCTCTTGTCAAGAGTTTGTTGTCAACGTGATTACTATCTTCAATCATTTCAATACAAATGACGTTAAAATCCCTAAGTTCATGTGGCGTGTGGTTAAAATGAACGGCTGTTTCACATGTTTGCTTTTGTGTGGTCATGGCAGACTTGTGATTTTGAAACCTAACCTTAAATTGTGTGGATGTGGAACCTATATACTGCACATGACATTTGGTGCACGAAAACAAGTAAATCGCATTGCTCGACGTACAAGTTATCCTCTGCTTAATTCTATATCTTTGCCCCGTGGCATAGCTTTTAAAACAATCAGATTGTATTGAAACTGTCGATCAACCAAACTTGTTGATCGACAGTTTCAAAAAGCTATGGGAATTAATAGGACGCAACTTCTTAAGCCCAGTATGAAGGATAAGAAGGTCTATCCGCTAGTCTTGGATTATAATCCTAAATTGCCTGACATTTCTAAAATTATTAAGAAACATTTTGACCTACTTTCACAATCCAATGAAGTTAGGAATATTTTCACTCCCAAATCTATTATTCCGGCCTATAGGAGAACAAAAAATTTGAAAGAAATTTTAGCGCCATCTAGATTTAAATCCGATCTGCCTCCCAATATTTCCCAAAGTAACGAGCAGGGGCTTGGTTGCTTTAAATGTAAAGGGAGATGTGATTTATGCAAAAATTTCCTCATACAATCTGATTGTTTTAAAAGCTATGCCACGGGGCAAAGATATAGAATTAAGCAGAGGATAACTTGTATGTCGAGTAATGTGATTTACTTGTTTTCGTGCACCAAATGTCATGTGCAGTATATAGGTTCCACATCCACACAATTTAAGGTTAGGTTTCGAAATCACAAGTCTGCCATGACCACACAAAAGCAAACATGTGAAACAGCCGTTCATTTTAACCACACGCCACATGAACTTAGGGATTTTAATGTTATTTGTATTGAAATGATTGAAGATAGTAATCACGTTGACAACAAACTCTTGACAAGAGAGGCATATTGGGCAGCTCAATTAAGAACACTTAACCCTGATGGCCTAAACAAAAGGCAGGAGTTTAGGTAAAAAAAACGCATTAGCTATACCTCTTAGGACTTTATTTGATTACCATTTCTAATTTTTATTTTTTATTATATTAATTTATTCAGGGTATGTTTAGGTAAAAAAAACGCATTAGCTATACCTCTTAGGACTTTATTTGATTACCATTTCTAATTTTTATTTTTTATTATATTAATTTATTCAGGGTATATGTATAAAACACCCGTGATTTGGTTCATTCTACAATTTATTATTTCTGATTCTGTTAAACTGATGAAGACCGAAGGTCGAAACGTTTTAATAAACAGTACTGGAACAGTTCGAAGTTGCCTGACTCTGTCGTCTTTTTATTCTCACTATATATATATATATATATATATATATATATATATATATATATATATATATATATATATATATATATATATATATATATATATATATATATATATATATATATATATATATATATATATATATATATATATATATATATATATATATATATATATATATATATATATATATATATATATATATATATATATTATATATATATATATATATATATATATATATATATATATATATATATATATATATATATATATATATATATATATATATATATATATATATATATATATATTATATATATATATATATATATATATATATATATATATATATATATATATATATATATATATATATATATATATATATATATATATATATATATATATATATATATATATATATATATATATATATATATATATATATATATATATATATATATATATATATATATATATATATATATATATATATATATATATATATATATATATTATATATATATATTATATATACATTATATATATACATTATATATATACATTATATATATACATTATATATATACATTATATATATACATTATATATATACATTATATATATACATTATATATATACATTATATATATACATTATATATATACATTATATATATACATTATATATATACATTATATATATACATTATATATATACATTATATATATACATTATATATATACATTATATATATACATTATATATATATTACATACATTACATACATTACATACATTACACACATTACATACATTACATACATTTATATATATATATATATATATATATATATATATATATATATATGGCCATTAGAATGAAAGTCATAGATTTGCGTCTGGAAAATTTTAAAAATACATGAGGCTTTTTTTCATTATTCATTATTTTATTGACAATGTTAATACAACTATTTTTTATTCATACCCAGGCTCTCAAACCATCGCACGGACTTGCCAATAGATAACATCGTATTAATAATTAACCCAATTGTTCAAAATCCTGGCATTCATACAGAATTAGTAAAACTATTAAATGTTCATCTACCGTATCATAAAATAGTGTAGAGGTAAGAGGTGTTGTCTAATGTCTCTTTTGGACCAGTGGTTCAAGGCAGTCTTCGCATTGTGGATAAGTATCTTCATCATCCTCGGCACCATGAAGATATTTCCCACACTGAATACAACAAGGCTCGTATCCACAGGTATAGTACAACTTCTCAATATGGTCGAGGCAGTCATGATCCTTGACAAAAACCTGAAGTCCATGAGGTAAGTTTAGGTCATCTGAACAGATATTAAATAAAATGATATTAATAAATTAAACCTATGGACTGCAAATTAATAATGCATTGCCAGGCCACATTGGAGCTTTGAAGTGGATAGGCCCATCTACTGTACCAATCCAAGATAAACTTACCAAACAGAAGTCCACATGTGTACTCAATATCAGCCAACAACTCAGCAAGTTGATCTTTCATGTTTTTGTTCAACTATTTCTTAGAGAAAACAAGACGCCATTTGTCACACTGAGTGCACTGCACAATGGTGTCTGTGTTGCGGGAGTGTTGCATGGATGGGGTGAATGGCATCTTCTTCCTTTGGGCCTTTGGCCGGGCCTGTTTACTTGGTCTTTCCTGAAAAGAATGATGAGCAATATTTTAAGCTACTGCATGGTCAATTTGTTAGTTGAGAAAGAAAAGTTGAAACTTCAAAATACATAATTCTTACATCAGAAGTCTCTGTTTTATAGACATCACTGAATGCTTTGTAGTGACCATCACCTGCAGTGGCGTAACGGGGGTGGGGTGGGGTGTCAGGGTGTCAAGTGATGGGGGCCCCCCGAGCTTTAGGGGCCCCCGGCAAAAATGACCATAAAAAAATTTGATAGTACATTTCTGGGGAACTGAATTACGAAAAACACAATAGGCAGCTACCTCTAGCTGAGTTACTTATAAATGTTATTATGTTATAATTTTGCGAAAAACAATGCTGCGTAGCCTGCAAGTCAAACAAAAACGTGCAAAGCCAAAGGTTTTAAACTTTACACGCGGATAAAATAAAGTATTTGGTATTTCGTGCTAATACTGCTGAATTAAAGGTTTGTAGTCTCTTCTTGCAGCGATGGCGTCGACAAAACATCAAAAAAGGTCAATTATTTATCATATTGAGATCTAATCCTTTGTAATCCGTCATGCATATCATTTTTGCATAAGCCAAAATTAGCATATAGACCTTCCTTGTATAAGCAATAATAATTTATTAGCATGAATAAATCAATTCTTGATATAGTCATATAAATATAATGATATTTCCGAAATGTTCAGTGTCACATCAGTCACGATTATATTGACAAAATGACAAAGAATCAACTGCTTTTTCAATTTAATATTTCACGTAATACAGAATTAATAAGAATATTATTATAATTTATTAAAATATAATTACTATACTATTCAAATCTTTTTGTATTTATAGCACTGTAGCTATAGTTAAGAGAGGAGAAAAATCAGAAAATATTATTTTTAAATATTATATATAGATGTATATATTATACATGTTACTCCACATACAACCGTGGGCGCCTTTAAAATGTCAAAATTTGTGAGTTAGACAGACATGAACATAATACCTTTAAATGTAATGTTAGCTTGCAGCCAGTCAGCGACTTGTATTATTTAAAATTCGTGATTACAAAATACAGCCTGTTCGCAGGCTGTGTCGCAGGCGCGTAGAAAATTAATATGGTGGCAATTAAACCACGAGGAGTTAAAATAAAAGATTTTGCTCGGAATTTTGTACCAAATTTAGAGAATTATAGATGCAGAAATAACAGGTTTGTTACTTTGTTTGCAGTTTTTTTAAACTTTATATTAAATAATAAATTGTTTTAGAGAAATCAAAAATGAAACGAAGGTATAAATCAGGATCTGCAAAAAGGATGGAAAAGAGAAGAAATATTCAAATAGCTAAACAAAATACAGCTCCTATAGCCTCATTCTTTGAAAAAGCTGAAAATGTTGAGAGTGATGCTGAAGATAATCCATCTACGTCTTCCTTGGCTGGTGAAGCTCAATTAAGTACAGTACATCAAATCAACGTGTAGACGGTGGGAGCATCGAGAAAAACGATGATCAATTGGGACTTTTCAATCTGGCCAATGAATTCCCTCCCTACTGACAGAGGGCACTTCCCATCTTCAATTGAAGAAGGGAATTTAAAGAGACTTATTCTTAATCATGGCCCATGCAGACCTGATGGACCATTTACAGTGGAAGACGAACAAGGTAACATAACCACAACCTTCAGTTCGTCATATTATCAACTCCACACCAAGAACAAAACTTGCCCGAGATCATGGCTTTGTTATTCACCAATATTAGAAAAACCATACTGTGAAAATTGCTGGCTTTTTGCTGATCGAAATCATGAACGTTTTGGAATGCAAAGTGCATGGGTAGATGGAGTTCAGAGCTAAAAAAAACGATTACCAGCTAAGATTAAGAAACATGAAAACTCATTGCTTCATATTGAAGCATCTGCTGTGTATCTTAGATGGAAAGAGGGGAAGACAATAGGTGATGAATCGGAAAAGCAGAACCGACGTGAAACTAATTTATGGGTGAACATTTTGAGAAGGGTTTTGGGTGTAATTCTTTGTCTGGCTTCGTTAAGTCTTGCTATGCGAGGAGATGAAAAAGTAGGTGAAGGAGTTGCACAAGGAGGAAATTTTCTGGGTGTAGTGACAATGTTAAGTGAATTTGACACTATTACAAATGATGCTATCTCCTTACCTAAGTATGCAACTCGATACATGAGCCCCAAAATCCAGAATGAACTGATTCTAACAACATCCCAGCTGCTGCGAAAGTCTTTGGTCACTGAGATAAATGAATGTCCACTTTGGTCAATTGTACTGGATACCACAAGCGACATAAACAGAGTAGATCAGCTCAGTGTCACTACTCGATGGGTTCAAGTATTGAACGAGAATGTTGCCATTAAGGAAACTTTCCTCGGTTTTATATCTGTAACTGACGGAACGGCGGCCGGCCTCGTAGAAACAACATGCAAATATGTCGAAGATATTGGAATTGAAATGGAAAAGCTCCGTGGTCAAGCTTACGACGGGGCGAGTGTCATGAGTGGTGTTCACAATGGTGTACAAAAGCTGATAAAAGATCATTCATCAAAGCCTGTGCCATTCATTCACTGTGCAGCACACAATCTAAACCTTGTCATAAATGATGCCGTAAACAACGATAACTTTTTCGGAGTTATTCAATCCATTTACGTATTTTTCTCATCATCCATCAATCGGTCAAGAGATTTACAGTTGCTCGCTGTTAATTCGTCCTTGTATTTAAAAAAGCTCTGCGTTACTAGGTGGTCTTCTAGGGTAGATTCGGTCCGTGGAGTACGGGACAGATTTGTTGACATTTTGAAGCGACTGACAGTCATTTCGTTGACCAGCAAGGAAAAAAAAGAACGTGATGAAGCAGTTGGCATCAAAAAGAACATTGAAAAAATTGACTTTATCATAAATCTAGTTTTCTGGGAGAGAATTTTGACGTGTACCAACTCCGCATCAAAAGAACTGCAATCGAAAAGTGTCGACCTCAGTGCCGCTTCGAGACTTTTATCCATTAGTTTGTCAGAACTAAGGTATTTACGAGATTCGTGGGAGTCCGTTCGAATGATCGCAAATGCCCTTGCTGCGTCATGGGGCATTCCATGCATTGAGTTCGAGAAACGACGTAAGCGTGAGGTAAAACGGTTCTTCGACGAATTGGCTTCCGATTCTAGGATCGAGGATTCAGAAAGAGCTTTTAAAGTAAACATCTTTTACAGAACAATTGATGTTGCAGTAACACAGATAGAAGTGCGTTTTAAAGGAATGCAAATGGTCGCAGAGAAATTTGATTTTCTGTTCCCAAGAAACTTCGTCAAACTGGAGGTCGCCGAAATTAAAGAAGCCACCTCGAACATAGTATGTGCATATGGCGAAGACTTTGATGGTGATGACCTAGAAAGAGAGGTCCATTCGTTTCAAGTTGAATTTCTCGACGAACTAAAAGCGGAAGACGTTACCTCGGTGTCAAGCATTCTTGAAATCATTTACAAAGCCAGAATTGCTTCTTCCTTTCCACAGTTATGCAAATTGCTATTGTTATTCCTAACCATTCCTGTGACAGTAGCATCTGCAGAAAGGTCCTTTTCAAGCTGAAGATTATTAAATCTTACCTGAGGAGTTCTATGGCTCAAGAGCGCCTAGATGGACTAACTTTGATTTCAATATAGAGAACAAATAAATAACTCAAACATTAAAAGATAAAGTCATTAACCATTTCGCTTTTGTTAATGCTAGAAGGAAGGGCCGATTTTCTCGATAAAGTTCATAACTTTGTATAGGGTTTTTCGCATATTGTCAATTTTCTATTTAATTGTTGTGTTTACGCGTAGGACGCGCGAGTCCGAACTTTGTAGTGATAGGGTTTTTAGTATATTGTCAATAAAATATAAATATTCTTTGTGTTGAGGATTCTTCGGAGGTATAATCTCAACAATGTAATATAGCTTATTCTGTAACCAAAATATGTAAGTGAAGATTGCGATTGTGTAGACATAAATTTAGCCTATTTTTTTAGTGGACCAAAGGGGGGGGGGGCACAAGTGGCCGATTGACGGGGGGCCTCCAGGGGTTGCGTTACGCCACTGATCACCTGCTGGTACGGGAAAGGGTAAAGAGTGCACCTCTTTACTTCTTTCATCTCTGAGTGGTCTGCAGAAAAGAGAAGGAATGAAGTTTGACAGCAAACATGTCAAGTATGCATGCTAAATGCTAATACATACATGCTGAAAAGGCTAAGCATCTGATATAATCTGAACAGTTAGTTGCATGCAGTGAAGGAGACATAAAAGTGCAGTGAACCACAATGTTGCAAGGAAGTAAAAAGAAGAATACATTATAATTTTAATGGATGCTAAGAGTTGTTTGAACCATGTACATGTACTTAATAGAGAAAATATTTAGAATTTCTACATTACATAGTAGCATATTTTCATATCACCCACCTACAGGTAGCACAGTCAGCCTTTCCACACTTTCGCACCTGGAAGCAATAGTGACCCTGGATACAACAATGATCCAGAAATGCATCAAGTTTATGGAGGTTCTTCACATCTTTTGCTGTCAGATGGTCTCGCTGAGATAAGAAAGGAAAATGTTTGTTATGCTAAGTTGCCAACAAGTACAGTATTTATTCTCAAAGTTGGATTCTAAAGTATTTTGGATTTCACAATTGTCAACTTCACAACAGATGGCATACTAAGAGACATCGATTTTGACCATGGGGAAGACTTCTTTTGCAACGGAAAACATCTTCAAGAACTGGAAGATGACCTACCAACATCTTTGTCAAGTGCTTCTACAATCAAGTGAAGAAGAATTAGTAAAACGAAAAGGTCTGCTGCTTATACCTGAAGTAATTGTTCTATCTGGAGACATTTCTCCCACAGTCCATCAATTTGTCTCTCTTCCGCGGGTTGAAAGGTTTGGAAAGGTACATCTTTTAAGCTCAATCTCTTCATCTGAGTACTCAGCAGATCAATGGGAGTCTCCAATGAATCACGTAACCCCTGCTTAAGATTATCTGTTTCCCACTTCTGCCTCATTTCCTTCATGTTATTGGCTTTAGCTATGGGGGGAGAAAGAAAGCAGGTAAAAATATTGTAAACCAGGTGATGTCAACATAATGGTAATAACAAATGTGAAGCATTTATTAGTTTGAGATGATCACACAAGGACAATTATTTTAGTATTTTACATTAAAAACTGTCGACTCACCAATGGTTTTCTCAAAGTCCTCATTTCCTTTTCTGCGCATCACACCGACTCCTTGCAATCCCATGTTCACAATGCTCATAATTCGTTCAACAGGGTTTGCCCATGAATTACTGGGAGCAGTGCGTAAAGCTATCACGCAATCCAGATCCATTTCGAGGAACAAGGCAATAATTGACAACTTGACGGACATGTAGGTGCAACGGTGATCAGGCCCACCATCAGTGTAGAGTAGCAGAATTGGTTGGACAGCTGAAATAGGCATAATTCACAGTTTTTTCACATAATTCAAGGCCAAAAAAAGTACTTTGTTTCTGGTCCGCGCACGTCGCCTCACACATTGCGCATCAATCGTTTGTTTCCAATATTTCCTAGCAAAACCGCTCACTTGTTTGTTTGTACATATACCTTATTCTGTATAAATTAAACCATCAACGTTTTAGCCGCATCAATTTTGAAGAGACCACCTAATCTAACATGTTTAAATGTATTTTGTATCATGATCATTGATGTCATGAACTGTGACACTTAATGTGTGTGATTCTTACCTCCACGTGATTCAAGGATTTCCTTCAGTTCAGTTGCATGTCTCAACGGAGAGGAAGGTTGCAGAGTGGAGTCTTTGAAGCTGATGTACACATCCCTTCGGTCGAAGCTGCCATCGATGCTAGTTGGAATATTGATCTGAAAGGTTTTTAACAGTAACATGTAAATCTTTAATTTGTGAATATTCTTACCAATAGAAATATTTGTCTATTTATGGATATTGTTATCAATAGACTGAGGTACTGTGGAATTTGACTCACCAGAAAGTTGACAGATGGCGTGAGTGTGCACTTTGTGAAATCATGATCACCAACGGCCATCACCTGGTTTGGGCCTACAATGACTTGTTTCCCTCTCTCAGCAGCTGCCAATGGGTAAGATGGTTCTCCAACCTTGACCTTGTGCTTATCATCCATGCTCACCATTGTCACTAATTCTCTGTTCAGAATTGCAAACTCATGCAAGTACCTCCATGCTGCAGCACAATAGTGGCCATCTATATGATTCACCCGGACCTAAAAGCATTGTTCATCATAAAACCATTCAGCCATCATTATAATATTTTTTGTGATTTTTCATGCTTTGTCATCTTACCTGTCTTTTCTGCACCATCATCTTGATCTCCATGGACCCCTTGTAATATTTTGCTGTATTAGCACGAGGGTTTAATGGCTGCAACTGGTAACGCATCCATTTCACACTGGGAATTTTCGTTCCAGGAGGAAGCCTCTCTGATACTCTCTGGTGAAGGTCTTTCAGACTCACAGCCTTTGCCAAGTAGAGCTGTTGGCCATGCTGCTTTCTTGGACAGCACACCAATATCCTCAGATAAATAGCGTTCCGTTTCAGTAAAGAAATCCCGAAACGAATCCTTCTTCTTATCTGGTGGAAGGTGACGTAGGTTGACAATGATGTCTGGGTCTTCGCTCAGCATTGCATGTGCAAACCGCTTATCAATTTCACTCTGGTTTAAGTTGGCGGTGCAGACTGATCCCCTGTTAGCTCTTTGAAGATGGCTTGGAGGGCAACAGGATTCCCAATGAAACCAAAGGAATGCATGAACTGCATTTCTTGGTGATACGCCTTTCATAAACAGGAACTTCTCACTCAGTGGCACGTATAACTTCATTGCATTTGTGGATGACTTCCCCTTCTGAAGCATTCTCTCCTACCTTCCAGATGAAGTGCAGACTGCGCTTGTTTCCCCCAATATGATGAACATAATGCACACACTTCACCTTCAGGCCTTCACGGATCAAGTCGTCAATAAGTTCATGCACTCTGCGTCTGTCTAAGCTCAGCAGGAACTCGCAAACTGCAACTGGAGCATACAAATATTTATTCGAGAGCTCTCTGTCAAGGTCAGATAACATGTTGTTGACACTACCTGTCTTGGCCTTGATAACATTGACATTGGTCTCAATTTCCAGCTGACTCATTGAGGTTTCTCGTGCTACCTTAATAATCAGTAAATATAACAGTGTATTAGTTGGTGCAAAGTTTATTAAACACTTCTACAGTCAAACCTGTATTAAGCGGTCACCCTTGTGGATTGCAAAAGTGTATGCTTCATACAGGGTGATCGCTTAACAACGTGGGAACCGCTTAATACACTGGTGTGACTTTATTATTAATATTATTATCATTATTATAATTACTGTACCTTCGACCTCATCCTCTGGTTCCTCAAACGAAGACAGTACTGCTCTATCACCACAACAAGGTCAACAATCTGTATTTTAACCTCTGCCCAGGGCAAGAGATCAAAATAATGTTGCCCTTGCATTATTTCACGCATCTGGACAGTGTAACGTTCCAGTTTCGCTTCAGAAAGGTTGCCAAGTGTTCTCTTCTTGTGCTTTGACAGTTCAGGGCGATTGTAACCGGACAGCTTTTCTTTAAAAACTGGAGTGACCATCCTTTCCTTTGATATGACAGCTTCTATTTTACTATATTGGCCATCAATATAGTACAACATGTCACACAGCCTTGAGACAAATGAACAAGCTCCTTTCCCTGAATTTTTTGGGGAAATGCAACCTTTCTCTTCAAAGTGTGAGAGAATCTTATTTCTTAACTTGTCCATGTTGCTTTTTGGATCATGTACAGGCTTTGGGATGTCCTTTCCTATGGCATCCCATGCAGATGCCATCAACACATTGAAGGCATTTAGTGGAGGCTGCACTGGTGTGGGGAGACATGTGGCACATGGTGACAAGTGTTGAATTGCTATTGAGAAAAAATACATTCCAAACCTGTTGACAACCTTTATAAGATCGGTCTTCTCATCCCCTTAACATTTTCAGTTGATAGCAAGGCTGTACTGGCTGTTGCTTCCTGGAACTGGAAGTTTCTGCATGGAAGGTCCAAAACGAAAGTAGCAGTGAATGGGCCATCGAGAATATCATGCCAGAGTTGTCCATATGTTAACTCGACAAAAGACAACCTGACGAACTTCCAAGGACATACAATCTTTTTGTCGTGAACTATGCCGTATAGCAACCCTGTTCTGCCATCTAGTATTTGAAATATTACAATTGACTATTTCAACCATGCCATTGAATATTGACAGTAAAATCAAAAGTAAAAGATTTAAAGTGTCACTAAGACGAAAATTTCACCCCTCATTTTTATTTCATAATTGTGAAGTATACCTACCCACAAACTACTGTACGAAGTTTCATGTCAAAATTCAAAAAAGCGGCGCTGTTACGGCGAGTTGAAATCTCAAATTTGACGTCCGCCATTAAAATTTCTAAAAGACGCTCTGCGCGTAACTTGAGAAGCCCGCGTGACGTCATTTTCTTAACACAACAACATTCGCACATTGTGGAATAGTAGGGTTGTAAGGTCGGCGCACGTGAATTTGTGAATCAAAATTAAATTACTTCACTATGCCATCAACGCGCTGTGTCGTACAGGACTGTAGCAATGGATCGGCTAAAAATTATTCAAGTCATACTAGCAATTCGGTAAAGCTTAAACAAAAACAGCTAAATATATCATGCATGCTTATAGTACGATATATTTAAATTTGTACGTGTTTATACATTGTTTAATTGCAATTTGTCAGGTTTCTATTTCCACCAGCTTTTTGGACTCTCTTAATGATTCTGAAGTATCAATGCCTCCTGGTCAGGATAGTCAGGATGATACTAATGCAGCACGGAATGAGGTACAAATATATACACATATACATATGTATACAGCATAGACAATGTGATACATTTAATCTTTCATTCTCTTTACAGGCATCTGATGAGCTTGTTGAATGCATGGCCAGCTCTTTGGACCCTCCTTATGATTCTGAAGTACCAATGCCTCCTGGTCAGGATAGTCAGGATGATACTAATGTAGCACTGAATGAGGTACAAATATATACACATATACATATGTATACAGCATAGACAATGTGATACATTTAATCTTTCATTCTCTTTACAGGCATCTGATGAGCTTGTTGAATGCATGGCCAGCTCTTTGGACCCTCTTTATGATTCTGAAGTACCAATGCCTCCTGGTCAGGATGATACTAATGCAGAACTGAATGAGGTACACACACACACACACACACACACACACACACACACACACACACACACACACACACACACACACACACACACACATATATATATATATATATATATAAATATATTACACACAATGTGATACATTCAATCTTCCATTCTATTTACAGTCATCAGAGGAGCTTGTTCAATGCATGGCCTGCAAAATAAAAGATGTAATAATGGAAATGGAAAATAAAATACGAAACATGGATAAGAAGATGGCAAGAAATCAAGCAAAGTGGGTTTGTGCTTTCCAGTCTGTAGAAGCAACTAATGACAGTGGTAGGCAAAAAAAACAACAACACAAATTACAGTGCACATGTAGCCCTAGTATGTGGGAAGCAAGGTCATGCACCAACCCAAATTTATTTTTATCTATCACACAGATAATGATGGCCATGCTTTGAGTATAGTGGATGAGTTAATGGAGGAGATGGAGACATGCAATGACACACTGGATAACAATGACCAAAGTAATTATGACAATTATGACGATGAAGTTCTAGATCCATCATGGGAACCACAGCAATTAAATAAGGACTACGAAAAAACTGCTGATGACAATGATGCAACACCAAGTGCAGATTAAAATTGCTCTCATCACATTCATATGCCCTCTTTGTTATTTAATTTAAGGTTAACCTATCAACAAAAGAACAAGAGAGAAGAACCCAAAGGCATTGTTTTCCTTTCAATCTTCTGCTACTCTTTCAGCATCGCCATGCATGTTTCTCTTCCAATCCTAAAGTACATGTCACCCGCTCTTTTACCATGCTCACCATTGAGTCCCAATGTAAAAACTGTTCTGAAAAGATGACCTGGAAAAGCCAACCTTACCTTTTTGGAAAATTTCCTGCTGGACACATTTTGTTAAGCTTTGGAATCCTTTGTGCAGGTGCATCTGTCACAAAACTTCTTAGAGTCTTCAGGCATATGGGACTGTTAGGATATCATGAAGTCACCTATTACTACCATCAAAGGCATCTTCTCTTCCCATCTATACTTTCATTCTGGCATTCTTATCAGAAAAAAATCCTGGCTTCATTGACTGGCAAAGAAGTTATACTGGCTGGATATGGGCGACATGACAGTTATGGGTCTTCTGCAAAATATGGGACATACACCATTTTTTGTTGTACCATTGGGTTGATTATTCATATAGTACTGGTTCAGGTAACAGTGTACTTGAACAAATAATAAAGGTTAGTACCCAGCACAAAACATGCATGTAAGACATTGTACAATGATGGTTTACATCCGTGTTTTGTGCTGGACACTAATCTTTAATTATTTGCTCACACTTTCCACCTAGTGAACTCTTGCCGATGTCTAACAGAGTAAATAGACATTCTCTAACCTGGCTGCATATTTTCTATATTTTGTTAGACATCATACTTTTTTCTTAGGCAAACCAGGCTGGTAGCAGCTCAGCAATGGAAGCTCTTGGACACCAGAAAGCTTTACATTTCCTCTTGACTACTGGCTTGGTGATAACCACCTTTATTTCTGACCGACATGTAACAATAGCGAAATGGATGAGAGAAGTGTGTCCAAAAAAATGTAAGGATTTGGGAAAACCATCATTTTTTGGATTTATGGCATATTGGAAAAAGTAAGATTTCATATCAAACAAATTATACAATTACTGTATTCATTGATCAGTAGTGTTGTTTGAAGTCTGGGAAATCAAATAAAGCAGTGCACATTTGTTGGGCAAACTGAAGCAAGTCATATCTAATACCCAGTAATATTTCTTTGCAGAAATTCAGAAGACCCTTATAAATCTGGCAAAGGATAAAGAGTGCAAGGTAATTGGCAGATGGAGGAAAGCATGTGTACGGCACTTTTATTGGGCAGCCACCTCAACACTATCCGGAATCGGTGAAGTTAAATGGGCAAAATTTGAATCTTTTTTCTCACATGTAACCAACAAGCACCGAGATCTACCAAACAAAATATGCAACAGATGCAACCACAGTGATGTACTAAAGCCACGTGTCTGGTTAACAAAGGGTAATACACAACAGCATAACTTTTTTTTTCATTGTGTGTTTGTTGGTAACGCCCAAAGATATGACCTTACCATGGGTTTCCCATGCCACCATGGATTTCATGCTAGTAAATCTATAAACTACATAAGAGATAGTTCTTTAACAAACCTGTATTGTCTTTAAGGATCCATAGCTCTGGAGAAAATGAGGGATGCTCTTTGTTCAACCAGGTTAGTTAAGGCAGTCAAACAGGCCTCGTCTGTTGTTCAGACTAGTTGTCTTGAGGGATACCACTCTGTAGTCAATCAATTTTCTCCGAAAATGACTCATTTTTCATACCCTGGAATGCTTTGCAGGTAAGTTGCCTAGAGAGAATAATAACCACCACCAGTATTTATACTAATAACCACCAGTATTTCTACTAATAACCACCAGTTCAATAATTCATTGGATTTTGTAGGTCAATCCTTGCTGCATTACATTTCAACCAAAACCTGAGACGTGAGAATAAGGTAGACCAGAATGGACAACCCCGCCTTCGTGTAACCTACATGAAATACAAAGATGGTGAAGGAACAGTTCGGAATATACGAGCAAAACAAGATTTTTGTAAGTTATCAACCTATCATCACCCTACATGTAATTACAAAAACTATATTTTACAATTCTTGTGGTCTATTTCACCTATAACATATGTATCCAATATTTATGACACAATGGTCAAGACCCCCAGAAAAGAACTTGAAAAAATAGAAGAACTTAAAAAGGAAGATCCTGGTCCACTGCATGCTATAAGCCCTGATAAGCAACCCAGACAAGAAGCAATTGACCTATACCGATCTCGCAAGAGGAAAATCACTGTTGACTGTCCACCAACATGTACAGGTATATTTTACAGAAATTATATTGTCACTGTCATTGTAAAATTGCTAAGCAATTGCATTACTTAAATTTTATTTGTTTTCTGTTAATGTATAAGTTGAGCTGCAAGCATTGCTGAACCCCAAAAAAGCTGCTCCAGCAAATACATCACCCAAGTGCAAAAAGTGTGGGAACCCAATGAAAGGGCACAAGAGAGGGTCACGTACTGCAAGTAGGCTGTAGCAATACAGCCAATACTGTGAATGCATGATGTGGTGGTATTCAACGAAATGACAAAATAAAAGTAGTGTACTGCGTAACTAGGTTTAAAATGTCAATCAAAATCTAGGAAAGCTAGTGTAATGCTGAAACATGAAGGCATGGCTTTTGTCGATCAGTAAAACACACTCGCGTTTGAAAAGAATCAGGCTTTACTCCATCTGTTTCGGCAGTACACTATATAACCTATGAATTGACAAAATACCTGCTCAAACATCTTCGTCTTCTTCAAAACCTCTGTAGTCTTGACTTTCCGGGTTTGGAATTGCTTTCCTAATGGCCTTGTAACAGCACGAGGGTAGGGGAAGATGTCTTGAGCTGCCTGTAAACTCCCAGACAAGGTGTACCAACTGTCTGTATGATACTGCGCGTAAAAATCAACCTAAATGATGTATCACGTAAACCCAAAGTAAAGCATTAATTGCCGAGAGTTAGAATACTGGAAAGTAAAAGCAAATCTTACTCTGCTCTGGTCTTTTAAATCTTACTCTGCTCTGGTCTTTTGCCCCTCTCGAAACACAGAAGCATAATTTCTGTGCCCTTTTGTTTTCAAGCCCAAAGCAGCAGTCTCTAGAACCCATTCATTCAAACCTATCTTGTTAAATCCTGGATGATCGATGATACATTTTCTGTTTTCACTTGTTTCGAATGGGAACATTTTGTCATGACACTGTTGAATTTCCATACAGCAGCGACACTCTTCAGGCTTTACTACCAAATCCAAACCACAGTTGCCACAATCACACCTAAATAAACAGATTCAAACGAGCGTTATCGTGAAAACGCTCTTGCTGTCCCCATGCTGTTCTCTATAAACGCAAGTACACGCTAAAATGAACTTACCAAGAGGTAACCTCGACATCGGCATTAAAACGCTGTTGCAGAATGCTTTCATTGTGCTTTTCTTCAGCGACCATTTCTTCGTATTGTACTATCTCCTCAGGTGAAGCAAGAGGTTCAATATTGTCGTCGTACGGGAGAAAATCGGAATTAGATTCGTCTGAATTTGCTGTCATGTATTCCGACGATGCATTTGATGATTCCCTTTCGGACCACGAACCAGAAGAACAACTAGATGTTGCTGAATTCGACATTTCGTTGTTAACCTGTATATGTCTGTGTCTTGCTTGTTGTTTTCGTGAGAAGTGTTTGGGGGCATGCCCCTCAGGCTTGGAATTATTTTTTTGAAATTTATGTCTCTCAAATACATTTCTTGCATTCTGACAGCAATTTGAAAAAAGATCTTGAAGTTTTAAATCATAATTATATATCGGGTTTGAGGATACAGCACTGTTGACGAAACGAACGTCAACGACGACGTCCTTAAGGCTATGGTTGTCTTTGAAGTTGAAATTTTCCAACTTTGCCCGCGAGGCAAAGCGCGTGCGGCAAAGCGCGCGTAACGGAAAACGGCATTTAATACAAGGGAGTTTTTCTCATACAAGAAAGAAAATGAATACATTTTAGTTCAAGAGTAACCCTAACGCTGCCCCCGTTCTACATACAAATTCAGATCATTTTCACCAGGGGCATCAGAAGCGGGGGGCTGCCCCCTTTTTTTGAGGTGGGGGTGGGCAGAATATGTTTGTGTCCCCCGCCACTTTTTAACAAAGCCAGTAATAAACAAGGCCAGTAATAAAGTTATGATTAACAAAATCAACAAGAAAACAATTTTTATATGCACCAAAACAAGAATTAAATGAAATCGCTGCTGAATGAAACATAGAAAATTTCTCCTTGCAAGTTACGTGTGGCAATCTGGTAGCCTGACATTGCCTGACCCAGGACAAAATAATAAGCATATGTGAAGTAGTATGTCTGGAAAAGTGTTTTTTGAGTATTTTATGACGTTTTTAGACCTTTAGAATTCTGTAAACCCTTATCCTAAAATCCAGGAAATGGCATTTCAGAGACTCTAGATTTCAAAATTTCCCCCCTAAAAATTTTGCCCCCTCCCTCACTTTTAGTGTTGTTTCTTCTGCAGAATTTCTTCCAGCTCGCATTCCCTTTCTTACCCCTCGCATGCCACGCTATCACTTCTCACAACTTTCAAGCTACGTGTCGACCCCTACAGAAACCCATTTCTCGTTTCCTTCACTTCTTTGTTCAAGCAAAGCTCTCCTGCGTACATTATAGGTTCAGTAGTCTATTTATAAGGATAACCTAACTCCTAAACGCTGTAACTGTAATTATAAGCCATAAACCGAAGAATTTTTGCCACTGTTTCTTTAGCAATTCAACAGTTACACTTCGACTTCTACCTATGTACCCTACCGGCAGAGGGCAGAGAAACACTTCATATATTACAAATTATTACAGGCTTTAAGCTTCTTTGGAAGCTCGGGAAAACAGCAGAGTTATTTTTGTTACTAGAGGCACTGCCACTCGTCATTTTCCCTTTATGCCTGTCGCGTGAGGGTTATTTTACGTTTTAGAAGACTCGTTTCTTTTTACAGTGTTTTAAACAAAAATTCCGCCGTTACCCACCGTTTGGCGTACCGACGTATAAAGCTTATATATATACTCTCTATAACTTAGCTAGACCTAGATCAAGTCCGTCTCTCTAGGAGGGAAAGGAGAATCCAGCCGAAAATCGAGTGAATAATCGAGCCGTGTTTTTTTGAATAAGATGTAGGTAATTTGACTGACACTGGGGTTATATAATGTAGATGAATAAAATTTGCAAAGAATGCGGTATATGGCCTTAGGCCAAAAGGTGCATCTTGCTGTATTTTTGTTAACTTGCGGAGGCAACGACGGTTGAAGCTAGGCGCAGTGTAAACTTGATTCGGGAGTAAGTTAAACAATTATAAGGATTAAAGATACGTAAGTAATATTCAGTAAAATAATACATGGGACACAACCCTCGACAATTGTTTCGACCTTCTCGTGGTCTCTTCAGGAGGGATTTGGGTCTGGCAGTCGATGTGATTATGTTGGAAAATAAACAATAAACAGCATAGAACGAGACTATCAAATATAAATAAAGTGTGTGCTTACCGAAGTTGTTGTTGTTTGTTGATAAGCCAACACGTCGTACCTTTTTCCCGCAAGCAAGATAGTTCATAGTTCACCGTAGTTGTATGGAGTGATGTCGGCCGCTCAGTCCAGTTGTCAGACGTAATGAGATCGGTTAGTCGTAAGTGGATATTAGTTTAATGTTCGTTGTTATGTCATCAGTGTTGTAGCAGGTGTTAGGTGTCGTAGAGGAAGGGTTGGGGAAGCCAGGGATACCGGAGGATATATTTTGCGTAGGTTGGGGGACTGGAACCGAGTAAAAGCAAGGGAATAATATTGTAAAAGTGGTTAAAAGAAAGGACGGGAGTTTCATGGTGTAATTAATCATAAACGAGTGGACGGAATTCGTGTAAAATGGTGAGATAAGTTTATAAAGTAAGTGGAATTATATTTACAGGGTGATAGGAATCATTAGTGCATGAAAATCGCGTAAAATTAGGTGGTGGTTTACAAGAGTTAAATTAAAGTGTATACAAAGGTATAAGGATGGATAATGGGTGTAAAGGTGTAGTTAATAGGATAATTATTTACAAAAGTGCGTAAGCTATACGCCGATGATCAATTGTTAGTATTCACAAGGCATGGAGTAGATTTTAGTTGGAAGAAGCTGGATGTTCCAAAGTGGTATTAAGAAAATGATAGGTATTTGTAATTTGTCTAGCTGGTGGTTAGCATCATTCTTTCAAGAGCTTTACTGGGTGTTATATACGTATTTAAAAGGTATAAAAAGTTCATAAATTTGGATCCATTGGTGGATTCTTGAATTGGTTGTTTGATACGTGGTGGTGGGTAGTTGATGATTTGCTGTGTCCTGGTTGTCTTGGAGGTATCGAGGCTGTGTTGTCTATTTTTCAGTATGGATGTCTTGCGTTGAGGAATATCTCAATATGGTGTTGAAAAAAAAAAAAAGAAAAAGAAAAAGGGGGCTAAAAAAACAAAAAACAGGGGGGCTAAAAAACCCCAGGCTACTCAGATGACAAATCTTACAGGGTATTTTGTCTTTTCATAGTGTTGAAATGCCAAGAGCTAATCGAATACAAAGTGATGCTAGAAAACAGCTTCTCGAAGCTTCTAAAGCAAGTGGTCAAACTAAACTCTCTTTTTTCACACAATCCATCGTTGTGGATAATGAGTCTGAGTGTACCACAAAAGACGACATAATTGATGATGCTATTCAAAGTGAAGCCTCTGCCTCTACTCAACGGTCAGGTGATGAAGCTGACGACCCTTGGATTAAAGCCACGGATTGTAGCTTGCATTTTTCGCCTAACGTAAAACAGATGAGTGAAAACAAAAGTAGATATTTCCAAAAGGAATGGTTTCAAGACCACAACTGGCTATGGTACCACCGAGGAAAAAGGGCTGCATTTTGTGGAGTATGTACCTTGTTCAAACAACCGTACGGTTTCTCGCCGTTCGTCTTCTCTGATAAAGCAGCTGGCTTTAGAAACTGCAAAAAGGGCAAAGAGAGACTTGAAGACCACGAATGTAGCGAGGACCATCGACATGCTTCGAAAGAATCGAGAAAAGAACAACCAGATATAGCTTGCCAGATAGATGATCAACGTCAGAAGCAGCAACACTTGAGATGGGCTGGTTTGGTAGCTCATTTGAATACCATGAAAACACTCTTGCGACAAGAACTTCCAATTCGAGGTCATAAAGATGAAGAATCAAACATTTTTCAATTTAATAAGGACAAAGCCAGCAATAATACCGGTTTGCACTTGCTAATGAGTGAAAATAAATATTTTTCGCATGAGATCCTGAATGAGCAAGAAAGATTGATTGTGTTGGATGCCAGGCGAAGATTGGTCAAAGAAATTAATGCAAATAATTTCTATTCGATTATGTGTGGTGAAGCAAGTGATATTTCGAAAGTGGAGCAATTGTCGTTTTCTGTCCGTAGTTGCAACGACAGTTACGAAACTTTCGAAGATTTCCTCGGTGTATTGCCATGCGACAAAGGCTTAACATCAGACGCTTTGCTGAAGTATATACAGGACATACTGTTGCGATGTAGTATGGATACAAATAAGCTGGTTGGCACGGCTTTTGACGGAGCATCATGCATGGTACGCCTTGCCTTGCCACACTTCAAAACGCTGTTTTGCACACTGCAATGAGCTTGTGTTTAAAGATGCCACCCACAGCACTGTCTCGGTTGGTTGCTGATGCACAAGATGTGTGTGAAGATTTGTATGTTCTTGTTGGTGTCAGTCCTAAACGTGTCCTGCTTTTTGAGAACATACAGAAAGAAATCGCTGGAAGATCAGAAAGGTGCCCAGATATTCTGAGATTAAAGAATCTATCTCGGACAAGATGGACCACAAGAGGATCAGCAGCTGCGGTGCTGATTAAGAAAACCCCAGAATTGCAAGAGACGTTGAAAAACTTATCAGAAGACACCAACGTCAGTCCCAAGTGTCGCGCAAAATCACGTGGTTTGCTGGCGAAAACTCAATCGCTTCGACAGATGTTCCAACTGGTGGTTATGAATGAACTTGCGAATTTATTAGAAAATAATTCCAAGAAATTGCAGTCCGCAACACTCACTGCAGAACAAGCAGTTTACAGCATCAAGAAATTTCGAGTGCGTCTGCAAGAGCTGCGGTCAGCAGAAGAGTTCCAACGTCTGTATGATCAGATAAAAAAGATTCCTGATTTACGACACGAAGATGAAACACAACAGTCGAAAAGAAAGAAATCAGCTCCCCGTCATCTGTCTGCTTATGTTGCTCATTCAAGTTCACCTTCATCAGCAAGAGAAATGGACAATAAAGCAGAATTGTCGCGTCTTTATTATGAAGTTGTTGATTCTGTGGTAGAGGCACTGCAGAGACGTTTTCATCAAGAGGATTTAGAAACGCTTGAAGCAATAGAGTCATGTCTTCTTGCAGCAGTGAACAAAGAAGTTCCTTTAGAAGAAGTTCGTCCAAAGTTAAAGGGTCTACCTTCAGTTATCCATACAGACTCTTTGGTGGAACAGCTAGCAGAACTACCAGTTGTGCTAAAACTTTATAACGCAGAACATTCATTACCCATTAAGCAGGTCACGACGCTGTCGACACTTTGCGAAATATTCAATGAAAGAAAGAGCACCAAGCAATGTCTTCCCGAAGTACACAAAGTTTTGACATTTTGTATGTCTGTTCCAATTAGTTCGGCTACAGCAGAAAGAAGTTTTAGTGTAATGCGTCGTATCAAGTCATGGCTCAGATCTACGATGTCTGAGAACAGCCTAAACAGTAGAATCCATAATGAACGCATTGATGAAGTTTGTACCAACAGCATAGCAAAGGCCTTTGTGACGTTAAACGAACAACGGCGGAGTTACTTCGGAAGATATCAATAAACCTACATAACAGTTCATACTGTTTCTATATATTTACAGATCAACAGGTGTTGTATCACAGAGATACGCAACTGACACAAGCCATTTTCTATTTGTTAAATATATATATATATATATATATATATATATATATATATATATATATATATATATATATATATTATATATATATATATATATATTTATATATATATATATATATTTTATATATCTGCGTGTGCCAGTGTGTGTGTTACATATATCCACTTAGCATCAATTATTAAAAATTGTTATTGACAAAAGTTTACTGTGAGTCTGTCAGTCTGTGTGCATCTTCCAGTAATATATATTAAATTAATAAAGACAGACGGCTTACTAAATTAAAAATTTCCATTTGCTTGTTTGCCAAAGTAAGGTGAAAGTGCCCTTTTTCGAGATTCTGCCCCCGCTGCCCTGGGTTGCTTCCGGCGCCTCTGTTTCTAGCAGACTTTCAAGTAATCCTTTCTAAATTATTTTTTCGGTAAAAAGCAAACGAATGCAATTGCGTTTTGATTATTTTATCCAGTGAGTCGGATAAACAAATAACTGAAGCCAATTTAGATTAAATTAAATTAAAAAAATTTAAGGTGTGTTTTTATTAATCGATACACGTCCAAGTAACTTACGAATATTACGCTATTTTTTATAAGTTTGAGTGTAGTTAATGGGAACTACAAAGGAGTTTTAGTCGTGTAATGTTGAAGAATGAGGGAGAGATTAGAAGGGAATTTGAATAAAAAGCGCAATTAGCCTCCATTAAAAATATGTTTTAAAACATTTAAAATTTTGCCCAAAGGTGCAGTCAGAATGCGGGAAATGCCATTTCAGAGTCCAAATTTCAAACATTTTCCGGGGGACATGCCCCCGGACCCCCCTACATGTGGACCCACCACAAGTTTGACTAAGGTATCAAAATTCCTAGATCCGCCCCTGACTAAATCTTTGCAACTCATAGCATACCAACTGTAGTAAAGAGTGACAGTGGACCTCCATTTAGTGGTAATGAATACTATCGATATCTAAAGGCACTCGGAATCAACTTCAGGTTGTTGAAATGACTGACTTTACAACATCGTGATGGATTCCCTGGTTTATTAATCTTGTAGGTCACTTCTGTTACTCGATCGATCACCTTGTCGATCACCTTGTCGATCACCTTGTGGGGCCCCTTCCAATAGCGGTGGAACTTTGCAGCCTCCCCTGTCTTGATCTGTGGCTCATACAGAAAGACTAAGTCACCCTGGTCATATTGACAATGTTTAACACCTTTCTCGTAATATTCCTTCTGTTTGACCTGCCTTGACTGTAACTGATGACGGACATCGCGATACGCTTGTTGAAGTCGATCTTACATACTGGAAATAAATTCGCCATATGAGATTGCTTCTGGCGTTGTTTCCCCAATGTCAAGAGGAAGTCGCATTTTCCGTCCAAACATTGGCAAGAATGGAGTGTAACCTGTAGAAACATGTACACTACTTCTGTATGCCATCGTGGACGCTGCCACATGTTGGTCCCAAGTTTCTGGATCTTCTTTCACCCTAGTCTTCAGTAAATTCTTGACAGTTCGATTAGCATTTTCAACTTGACCGTTGCCCGCTGGATGGTAAGCTGTTGTACGTGTCTCTTTTATTTGAAGCATCTGACAAAGTTGATTGAAAATCCGAGATTCAAAATTACGACCTTGGTCCGAGTGTATGCTATCAGGCACTCCAAATCTGGACACCCAGTTGTCCATTATTGCTTGGGCACAAGTGGTAGCTTTCTGGTTGGGTAAAGGGTAAGCCTCCATCCACTTGGTGGATGAGCACTGTATCGTTAGGATGTACTGGTTCTTACGCTTCGTTTTTTGCAAAGGTCCAATGTCTATATGCACTCGCTGAAAAGGAGATGTGGATGGAATTGGCTGCATTCACCACAGGTTTTGCAAGAAGCACAATAGTCCTTCGCTGCTGATGTAAGACCAGGTCTCCAAAATCTTGTCTGTATCTTCTTTAGAGTCTTGAATACTCTTTGGTGTTTTCGTTCTGGTCCATCATGCATTCGTTGAAGAGCTGGTTTCACGAGGGATTCTGGCAGTATTATTCGTGGTTTAAAGTG
>OZ035997.1:69875631-69958131 GCA_964035015.1 Corallium rubrum
AGGCACGGCTGAGAAAGCAGCTACAAAAGAAAAGGAAGCAAAGCTGATTGAGACCGAGATTTTCGCTTCGAGGGCAACAAAACGCAATTCCGACTCAATCGATCTGTAATCGGTCGTATGGATCGCGTACTGGAGAATGGCATCGGAGAAGAAGATGCAAAAGAGCTGAACGAAGGTAAGAAGTTATTGCTCAAACGCAACAAACATATATTGCTTGCTGAGAAGTTTGGTTGGGATACTGTAAACTGTTATACCGCGGAGCCACTCGCCAGCGACTCCGAAGACGAGAAGAAGATCAAGGCAATCAAAGAGAGTAAATATTTGCGCAATGAGAAAAGATCGGCAAATTCTCGTTCTAAAGTGTTTTGTAAAACTAGCGCAAAGCAATTACAAAGGCCTAGCACAACGTGGGGTGGCGGCGCGCCTAGGCCAGCTGGCTTCCGTTTTGACAAGAGTTTGTCTACTAACCTGCAGCAGGATAGCACTGTGAACTGTTTTCGTTGCGGAAAGCCAGGTCATATTGCAAGAGAGTGCCGCTCAGCAAATGCGCGATATGTCACCGCCGGCACCACTGCCAACACACCGCACAAAGTTAATGACTCTATGAACGAACACGAACTTTATTTTGATGAACACCACTCGATAGACAATATTGCGGATACGTCGACAGTCATTGTGAAGGGCAGATTACGCATTAATATAAAGTTCTGGCAGGACATTGGTGCCAGTAAGTTGCTAATTGAAGTTATTTCGTTCGGTTATTGCTTATCTTTTATTAACGAACCATGTAGAAAACATTTGAAAAACCATGAAATGGTTTGAAATTTTGAAAACGGATGAAATTTTGAAGCTGACTCGGTCAGGTGCTTTGGTAGAAGTTAAAGATTCAGACCTGTTTGTGTGTAGCCCGCTTGGGGTGGCAGAGAATTCATCTGGAAAGCTTAGGTTGAACTTAGACTTGCGCTACATTAACAAACACCTGCGAGTTCAAAAATTCAAGTACGAGTACATTAGAACAGCTTGTGACCGTTTTTGCAAGGGGGATTGGTTTTTTAAGTTCGACTACACTAGCGGATATCATCACATGGAAATTTTTCCAGAGCATCCCCAATTCCTTGGGTGTTCTTGGGTCGTTGATGGAAAAGAAAGGTTCTTCAAATTCACAGTTCTTCCTTTTGGACTGGCTTCTGCACCTTTTTTGTTTACGAAAATTCAGAAAGCGTTGGTATCTCATTGGAAGTGCCAAGGGGTGCGAATTTTTACTTATCTCGATGATGGCGCTGGGGCAGACGATAATTTAAGAGATGCAAAAGTGACATCCGATATGGTTCGACGTGATGTGGCAGCGTGTAGTTTTGTTGCAAACATGGAGAAGAGTCAGTGGGATCCAGTGCAATGTGGAGAACTTCTGGGTTTTACTGTGGATCTAGTGTCGGGTTTGTTTATTGTTCCTGTTAGAAGAGTAGTGGTTCTTCAGAACTTCCTTCAGAGTGTTGTGGACAGTGGGTTTTTGGTTTCAGCCCGTCACATCGCCAGGATTGCTGGAACATTGTTATCTATGGACCTAGCCCTTGGCCCTGTTGTACGTCTCTGGACAAGGGAGTTATACCGGGTGGTCCAATGCTCAGCCTACTGGGACACAGGGATCAGTCTACAAGAGGATGCACGCAAGGAAATTTTGTTCTGGCACAAAAAATTTGATAACACAGGACAACCTATGTGGCGTGCCAGCCCGAAAGTTGACGTTTTAACCTACTCGGATTCCAGCGATGTGGTCTGGGGAGGTTTTGCTGTCAAGCTTGGTGAGCAGAGAGCCGTAGGCAGCTGGTCAGCCGAAGAAAGCACCAAGAGTTCTGCATTTCGGGAGATCAAAGCTGCATGATTGGTGCTAGAGTCACTGGCTTCGCAACTGGTGGGGAAGGAGGTTCGACACAGGACCAACAGTCAGGGAACAGAACGCATTATGTCGGTCGGATCCCGCAATGCAGAATTACACCATGAGGCTATCCTGGTCTACAAAGTCTGCCAGCAGCATAATATTAGGCTGACGGTTGAGTGGGTCAGCCGTGATTGCAACGAAGCTGCCGATGCATTATCCAAGCTGGACGATCCGGATGATTATATGTTGGATCCAGCGTGTTTTCAAAGGATAAATGATATGTGGGGTCCGCATACATTTGACCGCTTTGCCTCCATGATGACAAACCAATTGCCACATTTTTCTTCAAAATATCTGAATCCTGGTTGTGATTTGACGGACGCATTTACGGTTTCCTGGGGTGTTGAGAACAACTGGATCTTTCCGCCTCCCTACTTGATTCCCCGTGTGCTCCACCACATGCAAGCTGGTATGGAGAGGGGTACTCTTATCGTCCCGCATTGGCCTTCCGCACCATGGTGGCCGTTACTCGTTAACAGGAATGGTTTGTGGAACAGCTTCGTTAAGGACTGTCTGGATGTTCCCACGTATGAGGGTATGTTTATGCCTGGGTCGGTGTCAAGTACTGTATTTACCTGTGGGGTGCCATCATTTGGAGTTAATGCCCTTAAAGTGGACTTCACATGAGTGACACTGCAAGAAGATACTTGGGATGACATTTATTTTAGTTATTTTTGGGATATTATGCAATTATACATTTGTTAGCTGTTTTGGCGTTCCTACTTAGATTGTCTGGTCGGTATGTTGCGTACAGCTGTTATAGCAAGCAGTATGGTTGAGAGTTAGCGTACAGCTGTTATGGCACAGTACGGTTTAATGGAGTTTTTCCTGTACAGCTGTTATGGCATAGTACAGTTACCGGTAAGTGGTAACAGAGTTTTTTCGTGCAGCTGTTATGGCTCTTGTACTGTTAACCGAGTCTTTTGTACAGCCGTATCGCGTAATGCGGTTAAGAGAGTTTTGTTTTGTTTTTTTGTGCAGCCGTTATGGCATAGTATGACTAACAGAGTTTTTTCGTTAGCCGGCACGGCAGTTCATATAGTAATTCGGGTTGTTTACTATGTAGAAAGTATGCTGTTTTGGCAATTGTAGTTAG
Source organism: Corallium rubrum (assembly GCA_964035015.1). Lineage (NCBI taxonomy): Eukaryota > Metazoa > Cnidaria > Anthozoa > Scleralcyonacea > Coralliidae > Corallium > Corallium rubrum. The sequence goes on from OZ035997.1 coordinate 69,878,667, forward strand.
CCATATATAGGCTAAATCCACTATACGCGGTTGGGTGGTGTTTTTAATGTTCATTTGTGGGTGCTTAAACAGAATGCAATCTAAATCATGCCGTTTTGGCATGCAGCATGTTTATAGCTTGTATCAAGCGCGTACTGAGTTTTTTTGGCTTTTTTTTTTCAGATTTATATGTAACAAGGCCATATCGGGGCCAGCGTTTTGCAAAATTATGTGCAGAGTGTTGCTCAGCAGGGCTGTTTTTTTCCGGCTCTTCAATTCTATATTAATGTGTCTGTTTCTAGCTGCAGGTCCCTCTGATATCAATGTGGGCAGATGGGTCAACTTGGATTTGGCAGTGATTCAACTTTGGTTTTTTGGCAAAACCAAAATCGCAGAAACAGCCTTTGTCAGTGCATAACGTGAAGCAGATTATACAGCGGTTGCAGGATGGGTCTTTAGCGGACCTTCAGGTCGCGTCTGTTTGCACTTGGCTTCTATGGTTTTCTCTGTTGGGATGACCTAAACCGCCTTACTCCAGCAGACCTAACATTCGAGCCAGCTCACCTGTCCATATGTTTGAACCATAGGAAGAATGACCAATTTCCGGAAGGCTCTCAGGTGCTAATAGCACGCTCACTTGAGGCCCCATGCCCGGTAGGTGTAGTGGAAAACTTTCTGGGGACAGGTGGGCACTCTAAATGTTCCGCTTTGTGGCGGAGAGTACAAAACACAAAGAATGGTGTGACCTTGCGAGAGGATGCTATGTCCTACGGTCGTGCTACAGAGCTGTTCAAGAAAGAAATTAGAACATTTCTCGGGGTTTCTATGTCCATCTCCGAGTGCTGCTTTTCCCGAGGATGAATTTTTTCCATAACTTTTTTGGCTACTTTTTCAGCGAAAAAATCCCAATTGGAAACTTCCTCAGCCTCAGCCCTTTACCTGTGAAAAAGTTATCCAATGAGCTTTGCAAAAACGCCATTGAAGTACAAGCCTCACCCGACTGTTCCTTCGCAACATCTTTTTCGTTTTCCTGCAAATTTGCTATATTGAAATAGATAAATAACAGACATTAGTGGTTTGATTGTGTGAGTAAAGATATATACTGTCAAACTGACATGTTGAGCGCACATTAACTTACCCTTCCTCATGCTCCAAAGATACTTCAGTTCAAACATGAACTTACAGTTCGTCATGTTGCAAGTTCAACGAGGTCGATGATGAAATAGGAATGGACTTGCTAGTCACCATGCTGGTGCTGCTTTTCCACGACGTTGAAGAAGTGCCTGGTATTGCCGACGTGCAACTTGCACTCTTATTACTGAAGAATATAAATGACACATCAAAACTTGTAAATTCCATATTTTGTAAGAAAAAACAACAAGTTTGTAATAATAATAATATTTAATCAGGAAAACTTTTTCATTTACATGATTTTCGAAAAGGACCTGCATTAATAAAACTATTTTATTTTTTTGTTATTTGCTTGTAATAAATTAATAAGAAAATACAAATTGAAAATATATAAACTAAACTAAGAATCTTGTAGAAATTTCAAATTTTTTTGTTTAAAAGTTCCAATATTTAAAGAACTTCTAATATCTTTGTTTAATGAATTCCAACCGTAAATGGCATGATATCGCATTCTCTGCTTACCCCAATTTCTTATAACGTTGGGTAGTCTTAATTTATGCTTATTACGAGTGTTATAGTTATGTACATCTCCATATGATAATTCCATTGAATGATTTACATAACTATTTAAACATTTATAATTGAATAAACATCTATGGTAAAATCTTCTTCGTTCTAGCGTAATCCAATTTAACATGGCAAGAGCTTCTGAGGTGGATGAACATAGTGGTTTGTAGTAGTCATGGAACAATGACTATTTTTTTTAATGTGTTGGGGCCTGGCACTAGTTTTTAACCAATCAGATTGCAGTATTTTTTCCATTAGCCAATGAGTGTCGAGCATGTATGAAATTAGCATAATTTTGGCCGGGGGGTGTTCGAGAGTGGGTGTTGGCTCATCTCATTAGCATATTATTTTTTAGGAGGGTTGTGTGTGCGTTTTTGGGGTGGGGTGTGTGTGTTTTTTTGGGTGGGTGTTGTGGGGTGGTGCGGCGATGAGGTGTGGGTTGTATGGTGTGTGTGTTTCTTGTGGTTTATTGTTCTGCGTGCGTGTGTTGTGTGATTGTTGTTGTATGTTTATCATCCTTGCAGCATTCAAACACAATAATAACCGATGATATTATTGTGGTATGAGTGCTAAAAGGATGTCCTTTCTTTGTATTTACGTAGTAAAGGATGCTCGACGAGTTTCTTGTTCACATCATCATGTTTTATAGTGCTGGAATGCGGTCTGTGACGGTGAAACGTTTCAGACTACATTTCAGCAATAAAAACACAACTTGTTTCTTCTTCTTCGTTTCACGCAGCTGTCGTGTTTCTTCGCGAAGAGTTCATGCGTCGAGAAGAGAGAGAGAGAGAGAGAGACGGGAGCACCCGATGTAACGCTGTCGAGAGGCAAGTTGAAGTGATTGTGAATTCTTATACGTATGATTATTTAGTAATATTATTTTTTAAATTAGAATAAAAAAAACATAGAAAACAAAATGTTTTGAAAAGAATGTTTATTAATAGTAAAAATACATTTTTTTTAGTTTTTTATCACCAGTCAAAATGCCACCAGGGTGCGCCACCTTTTTGTGGTGGTGGTGCATCCATATATTTTCTTTTAATTTTTCTGTAAAAACCGGATCTTTTTCGCCCACCTTTCTTAAAATATTTTTTTTTAACTTTTGACCACCAAGCGCCTTTTTGAGTTTTAGTTTTTTTTCTAGAATATTTAATTTTTGTTTGTTTACTCTTTAGAGACATGTTGAACAACTGCTGTTTCCGTTTTGATTAATTATTTCCCTTCGAAAAAATCGTTGTTAAATGTTTTCATGTTGAAGAAGAATCCACCTTTCTGACGCATTGATTTACCTTTTACGATTATGTTTGAACAAAGAAAAAAAAAAACGTGTGATTAGTAATTCTTGTGTTAATGTATTTAAAGTATTTTTTTTAAAAGAATTTGGCTTTTTTTTTTAATGTATTACTAAAAAAAATCAAATTTTACACCGCCTTTTTTGATTCGTTTTTTATGTTGAATAGATTACCTTTCTGACGTGTTTTTTTAGTTTTTATACCAGTACAACATATTTTCCTCCTCCTTTTCTTATTTTTTGTTTTATAATTTTTTTTATAGCGCATTGTAATTCGTCGTGTATAACAAGACGTGGGAAAAAATGCCTTACCGATTCGTACCTGTATACAAGTATTATGGTGCTTTAGTGATGATGCTTGACGAAGTAATCCCCCTATTGATATGCGGTGGTAGTGACCTACAACTACGTGTTAAAGGAGTAAGGGTGTGTGAGCCGCTTTCAAATAGCGACAACGAGTCACGTAAAGTTCTTCTACCTATATATATCGATGAGGAATGTACTATTGCTTATGAGAATCATTATTGGGGTGTAGATGTTAAACGATTTGAAGAAATTAAAGACACACAACCTATTACGAAGTGGAATACGCAAATCCTTGCTTATATGAAAGCTTTTGAGGAAAGCAATGAAAATTGGTCGTCGAAGTGAGTCTGTTCGCGTATACGTGGTGAATGAAAATTGTTCGAAGTTACACGCCTCCTCGATAAAAAACTATTATAAATGGTGTATACGTTGTCCTCTTCATTGTTGTATTATAAGACAACATTCCATGTGTTTACGATCTCTACCGAGAATTAATAATAAACCCTTGACAATTTTCTGCAGAAAACTATTTAACGAGAACATATATTCTTCGTATAACCAAAAATGAATTTTCAACCTGAACAGCTTAAGCAAGGCGACTTAGAGAAGAGGTTGAATGAATTGCTGAGCAGTCTTGTACATAACGTAATTTATATATCGAATTGGAACGATCTTAAACAATTTAATTTCTCACCGTGTAATTGTTAATTCATTTTTTTTTGTGTGATTATGTTAATTAAATAAATAAATAATTTTTTTGAAATTGAAGTGTGATGTGTGTTTAGTTTATTTATTTAAGGAGGAGCATGGATGTGCAGCCTCGAAGATTTAAGAATGCAACAAGATAAACAAGACAAGCTTAGAAACGTTGTTGAAACGATTGTGGGCGACGAAACGGTGATTATTAACAAAGAGTTAGTATCAAGCATTGACAAAAGGTTGCTAGATATTGGCGAATCTCCCGAGAACTGGAACGTCGTTTCGTTTTATAGCAGGAAAGGTTGTGAACAAGATATTTGCGAAGTTTTAGAGAATGAAGAAGGGCTACGAATAACAACAGTACCTCCGCGAATTTTACAGATTCTTAAAGAAGAGACGGCGATAGCTAACGCTACGTTAAAAACACGTGTGGATAAGAAGTGCGTCGAACACGGGATTGATATCGACCAATTGAACTTTCAGGCGGAAAACATTTCGGTGGGTTGCGTCGGTAGACGATGAACAGACATCTGAACGTAATGGATGAACTTGTCGTATATATGCTAATAAAAAAACGTATAACGAACATGTTTTTATTTTTCGTTTGTGAAAAACTGTTCTTTCTAACTTTTTATTATTTTTTTCTTTGTGGTAATTATTGTGATAGAAACGTATTTTTAGTTGGGTTTGCGGAGATTTTTTATTTGTTAACCTGTTTGGGTTCGTTGTACTAATAAAAAGATTAGAAATCTCATTTGTTGCTTCATTGCTAGAGAGATGTCAGAGGGTACGGATGGCGGGTGTACGACGACGTTGCTTCTTGATAAATTGATATGTGAAACGGCGGAATTTTTTTGTCAGAAGCTACGGGAGAATAACTTCGAAGGAGACGTTTATTTACATACTGCTGTGTGGCTGCATATTGACGCGATATTGCGCGAAAGAGAGAAAGTGCGTGAAAAAATTCATAAAGACTATTTGAAGGACTTACGAAGAAATATATTGCTAAAGCAAATTCTCGATGGAGAATGACGTCTCAAGAGGACTTAGTAAACGAAAGTTTATTGAATTTGATCATATATATCCTATGTTAAAAGAATGTTGTGCGACTTATCTTAAAGTCGTCGATGTATTACATGATTATTTTCATTATATGGAAGACGTTATTTTTTTTGACGCTGTTAATTTATCTTATAATTCAGAAATACCACGAATGGAATATATATATTATTGGACACTAGTTGATAAGTTTAGAAATACTTGTGATTATAGGAACTATGTAAACACACAGCATATGACACCGCAGAAGATATGGAAAAAAAAAAGGGGTGGGTTATTACAAAAATGCATTGTGATGTAATCAAAGAATTAAAATAATAAACGAAACCGAAACCGGGATGAAATTGATTGGCATTCGAAACCGGAAAGGTTTTTTTTTTTTATTTATTCAACATAATTCCCTTTGATTGACATTCGAAACCGGAAAAGGGATAATTTATTCATTCAACAGTTTCCTTTTCGAAACTGAATATGATTGACATTCGAAACCGGAAAAGGGATAATTCATTCATTCAACATTTCCTTTTCGAAACCGGAAAAAAAAGGGATTATTTATTCATAGAAAAAAAACTGGGAAAAATTTTTTTGTGTGTGTGTTTTAATTGATTCTGGGTGTAAAAAAAAATACGGTAAAATTTGTAATTCTTAGGGATGAAGGGGAAATTATATATTCTTCCTAAGAATTATTATTTTTTTTTAGTATTCGAAAGGCTATGGAGAGGAAGGAGGAGTATGAGAAATCTAGTTACGATAATTATTCAGATACAGACGATGAATTCATTGCAAATGAACACACTCTAGAGCAGTTGCATGCAGATATAACACGTATGGAAAGTAGTGAAGAATTTAAAAGGGTATTTTCTTCGGTTATAAAACGTCTGAATAAAAGAAAAGATAAGATAAGAGCAGCCTGATGACGACGATGGACAACCCCCACATTATAAGAAGAAAATATATCCCCCTCAAACAAATATATCCCGAGTTGAGGGAGTGTTATGCTACATATTTGAAAGTTATTAGTGTGAGAGAAGATCTTTTTAAAACGGGTGAAGCTGTGGTTTATTTTAACGTGGTTAATTTATCAAGTCAAGTTAAGAAAAGAATGAAGTACGTTCATTATTGGACAACAGTGGTTAATCCCGGTTTGATTTTGGAATTAAAACTACATGTAAACAGATATACGCCACAGGAAATGTGGAAAGATCCAGAACAACAAACATGCACTTGTATTTTAGTGTGAGAACAAACGTTTTGTTTGTTTTGACGTGTAGACCGACCAAGTGTTAGAGAACGTGTTTGTTAGTAACGATAAGTGTCGGAACGTGATCTAGAAACCAGAAAAAATAAACATTCTTAAGTGGGTAAAAAATTTAGACGTTAAAACTCGGTGACGACGTCGAAAATATCTATCTATAAACATCAACGTCGAAAACATTAGCAAGCAAGCACACGATGGACTGTTACTACAATGTCACCACGATGAAAAACGATGTGGTCGTTGAAGACTGGGTTGTGGGCAACGAGTGGTGGGTGCAGAAAACAAGTTGGAAGAGAGCGAACGGCGAGCAGCGATATCTGGTCAAAAAGTCCCGTGAGGCAAAGAATTTCAAGGAGATCTATTTCCTGAGGGAGGAAGTTTACGAAGAAAAGAAGCCGCAGCAGGACTATCATAATCGGGAACCAATTGCGCCACATTGATGATGAAAGACAAAGATTGAAGAACACTGCTTAAAAGAGAAACATTTTAATTCATAAACATTAGAGAAAGTCGTTTAAGAACTATCGTGAACTAAAGTATATAACAAACTATCGTGAATTTTTAGTAGTTACATGTGAGAAATAAATATTTGTTCGTCTTCATTCAATGTTTAGTTGTTTTTTTATCTTTAATTTTGCAAGAAACGTGTTCAAAACAACATTCTGCTGCTGCTTGTGGTTTAAAGTAGTCTCGAGTTTCGGGATGTACATTGTGCACGATGTTTGCAAATTCGTTGGCGCTGACTGTAGTATCCCACACATCATACCATAATAACGATGCCTCGAAACCCGTGATAAAAGTTTCGACGTGGGTTAACAACATATACTTTTCGTGACGCTGGTTTTTTTGCTCTTGCGAATCGCCCACCATACCATACCCGCAAGAATCGACATAAAAATCGACATTATGTTGATATCGTAATTTGTCTAACAACGATTTATAGAAAGCCAGTTTAGCGTTGTTAAATGCCCCCATCGATGCATTTTGTTTGCTTAAAAAACTCCACCACGCGTTACCCACTATTGAACGGTACGCAATAGACGTGTGTCTATGCTCATTAATAATAGTAGTGCGACTACGTCCACGATCAGCCATTTTGGTTGCTTGGTTTGTTTGTTTGAAATCTCGCGTTTGCGGCTTTATTTTATATTGTTAAAATTTGCATTTTGAAAAAAATATTAAAAATAAGAAAAAAAGATTTGTGATTCAAACGATGTCGAAACGCGATCATACCGGTCGTGTGAAAATCAACAGCGTTGAAACTGATCGTGCAACTACCATCATTTCCCTAAAAATGTTGCTTTGCATAGTACCGGAAATGAGGCGTTTTTCATCACGTTATATGGGGTTGTTGTACTGGTTGTGCGGTGTGTTAGATCACTACGAGGGAAATTATATATCGGGAATTAAGAGAAGATCACCGCGTGAAGAAAAAGAAGAAGATTGTGATGACATAGACTATTTATTTCATAGCGCTGCATACTTGTACAAGGATACGGATAGGGATTATGTTATTTTAGAAAATGGATGGGAATATTTATTACCCAAGGTCGCTGGTCGTGAATGGCGCGTATATCGAACATTGAGAGACGGTGGTGTGATGTTGAAGCGACAACGTGGTGGCGGCAATGTTAATTTTTACTCTAGACATTCTTATTTCATGCATATTTCTTTTGACGTTGGGGAAGAAGTGTTAAGTTCCCCAGGATGTTTGAAAGCGTTGTATCGGCATAAATTATATTGTGTAAATAGTGTGACGGACGAAGTAGTCTACCCGTTAAATGACTCCCTACGGGAATTCTTACTCACGATTAATTTAAAGTATAACGAAAGAATTTTTATGGCAGCGTATTATTTATTCACTATTGCACCTGATATTTTTATGAGCGTGTTTATATCCTACGCTAGTTTTGATGTCGACTTGTTATATACGTTAGTGATATTATTTCTATTTTATTGTGAAGATCATAATCCCTCGCGCGTGTTATTGACTGAAAAATAAAAAACGGAGTATTCAATTGTGACGATAACAACGTTTATTGAGAAATTTTTAGAATGGGAATTGGATAAAATTGAGGGTGATGGGGAAAATTATTTTTATTGTAATTATATGTATAGAACACGCGAAATTTGCATGTATAAGAATTGTAAAAAAAAGTGCGCAACTCATTTAGATAAATTAAAAGACTCTGTTTACGTTTTTAAAAAAAAAGCGAGAAATTATAGAAAATATTCTCGTGATTATGTACATACGGTATTGGACGATTGGCGGAGTTATGGATATGTTGATTTAAAAACAAAGAAGTTCTCCTCTGCCATTCGTATACGTACTACGGGCTCAAGTTATTGTAAAATTCGGTATATAAATTTTATATTACCCAACGATCAAAACATTATCACTCAGCTTAGTTGAACAGTAGTTTGTTTGTTTTTTTTAATTAGAAATAATTTAAATATCTGTAAAAAAAAATAAAAAGAACTTTAATGAAACTGTGTGTTAATATCGATATTCTCCGTAAAATTAACACGGGTGAAATTTATGCAAAACCGATTCAGTCTGAGCAATTATACCTGTTAATTAATTCGTCATATGATTTTAAAATAATTGGTTTGGAAAAAGATTATTTTAGAAAAGGTTGTGATAAAGTTATTTTTGAACCCGTGGGCGAACCGACTCTTCCGCATAAATATTATTGGGGGTTGAGTAGATCGCATGATTTTACAAATGAAGTCGATGAATATATAAAAAACCATTATTTTATACGTTAATTAAAAAATATTATAAAAAGCAAAGCAAAGATTTGATCATTATCATTAATACCATCAGGAACTCTCAGGAGACGAGCTCCCAAACAAACAAACGCTAAAATTTTCTTTCTTATCACAAAGGGCATGGAATTATATTTAAAACAACATGTGAGTAACGAGCGCGTACTTCAAAAGTACGCGGATTTAACGCAAAAAGTGGTGGCTCTTCAAAAGAAGAATAATAAAGCGATTTTAGCGAAAGTATTCCCGACGAGTAAAGCGTGTGTAAAATTTACAATGCAGTCGATGATGGAGCTGGAGATGGATTCGATCCCCCCGTTGGTTAACGTTATACAGCAAGCTAACGGTTACTTCAATTGGAGTGAACATGTTCTTATTGTGATTTCGACTTATCGAAATTACAAAAATGACGAGATGCGTCTGGTGTTGCGTAGTAGCGAATTTGGAACCGGCGAATTAGTTTTGCAAAGAAAAGTACAGGTCGTTCCCGAAGAAGATTTAACATTCGATGACGATGGTGAAGAAACACCAGTGGTTATTCCTGGTGTATCAGAAGAAGAAGAAACCGTGTCGTGGGAAGACGAATGGGGGGGTTTTTCTTTTAAGAAAAACGATCCGCTAGCAGAGATCGCTACCCAGTTGAGCCGTTTTCATCACGACGTGTGCGGGAATGCTGGTGGGAAAAAAAGAAAGGCGCCTACTGCTACTAATAAATCAACAAGCACAACAGCAACATCGAAGAAGAAAAAAAACGAAGAACAAATTATCGCATGTGAGTCGAAGAGGAAGAAGAATGAACAGTGTGAAATACCCATAAATATGTTCGCCAGCGCTGAATTAATTTATTTTTGCAGTATCGATAAAAGTCTAAGCGTAGAAGATTGTATTTGTAGATATAATGATGAAATGAATGAGGGTTTAAAAGCAGCTGATAAAGTAGATTTTGTCAGTCTTATAAACACAGAGGGTTTTGAAGAGATCAGACGTATGGTTGAACAATTACGTTAAAGTATTTTTTTTTTATAATTATTTTTTCAGAAAGAAAGAGATGGCGAGGAAAAAAAAAACTGTATTTACTGAAGATTTCATTAAAAAAGCATCGCGACTTCTAAAAGGAGAAACGTTAGAATTGGAACAATTAGAAAAATATAAACAACATAAACTGACTAGAAAAAAATATAGACGTTTAAATATACATGTGAGTGAAAAGAATGAACAGTGGGAAATTGATTTAGCAGAAAATAAAGATTTGGCGAGATTTAATCGTCAATTTCGTTATTGGCTTGTGTGTATTGATGTCTATTCGCGTTATGCGTGGGTGGAGTTTTTAAAGAAGAAAACGGCAAAAAATACAGCGGAAAAAATGGAAAAAATTTTAAAAAAAGATGGGGCGCCTAAGAAAATTCAGTGTGACGAAGGATCGGAATTTCAAATAATTCGTAAAACTTTGAGTAAAAAATATGGTTTTGAAGTTTTTCACACGTTCAATCGAGAAATTAAAGCCTCACACGTCGAAAGAGTAATTCAAACTTTAAAAACAATGGTTCATCGTGTTTTAACGTTGACGGGTAGTTTTGATTATTATTCTTATTTTCGCATAATTCTCGAAAGATATAATAATTCACCGCATAAAAGTTTGGGTGGTGCCACACCCCATGAGCTTTATCGTGAAGATAAAAAACAAAAAAAAATTAAAAATATATTACTACGTAAGATGATCTCGCCCGTCACTTTTACTAAAAGCGTGTTGAAAGAAGGAACGCTTGTGCGAATAGCGCGTGGAAAAACGAATATTTTTGAGAAAAGCAGTCTACGCCGTTGGACGGACGAAAAATTTAAAATCAAAAAAGTATTTGTAACGGATCCCGTGACGTATGAATTGGTGGATTTAAACGGTGAAAAAATCACGGGGATATTTTATCGCGAAGAATTACAAACAATATGAATTTGCAAATTTTAAGCAATACTGTTGCAGAAGATGGAGAGGTTAATTATACGAATCAATTTGAAATGAAATTAGCCGAACCGATCGATGCAATAAATCACGATGCGTTTTTTGAATTAACAGAAATTTCTTACCCGGGAACGACAAAAAATATCGCTGATGACTCTTGTTGGTTTAATTTTGAAATTGACTTTTATCATTGGAAATATAGTAAAGCAGATGATAAAAACGTGAATTGCAGTTTGGAGGTGAAAAGCGATAATTTCATTATTCCACAGGGTTACTATACTTTAGAAAATTTATTGCAGTATTTAAATAACGCTTTTAATGAATACGAGGTAACATTTACGTTAACAACATCCGGTAAAGTAAAAATAACCGCGAATGTAGCAACCGAATATTGGGTAAATCAAGAAAACTCTACAATTACTGTGAACGGAAATCCAAAAGGATATGATGGGGAAGATTCTGATTATTATCATATGTCAACTGCGTTAATAAACGGTACAAATGCGGAATATTATGTTTATTTATTTTTGAGAATTTCTAAAAAATTAGCTTTTATGCTAGGGTTTGTGGATGAATACTTTGAATTTAAAATCAAAAAGGGTGTAGTTTATGATACAACATTTACGCGTGTAGCAGATCATTTACCCGACATATCTGATGGTCTAGATAAAATGTTTATTTATTGTGATGAACTTGAAAGAAGTTTTATCGGTGATTCGTCTGCTGAACTTATTTGCACAGTACCGATTCGTTGGAGCGAACAGGGAAAAGGGAATGGTGAACTAATTATTTACGCACCAACTGTACCGGTTAGAAGAAAATTTAAAAAAGCGTCTATTTCTTCGTTACATATAGCGTTAAAAGATAGTGTAGGTGTTAAAGTACCCTTTGATTCGGGAACTGTTAGCATCGAAGGTGTAGTTCATTATGCTTAAACTCCATTTTAAAGCGAAAGAAAATGCATTGGTAATAGAAAGCAAAGAAATTTCATTTCCTTTTTTGTCTTATTCATATGGTGATAAGAACGTATTATGGAATTTAAATTCTATAGAATGTAAAAATACTCGAGGAAATTTTCGTTTATTATACCGCAGAAAATTAGATTTTTCTAATATTCAGACAAATAAGGATGTTAAAAAAATTGAAAATTTAACATATACAAATCATGAGTTTGCCGGAATAGTGAGCCCAGCTGATCAGCATATGTTATTGTCTAAACGTTTATTATTCTTTCACGATGAAAAAAACCCTAAAAAAACAGTATCTAAAAAAAAATTACCGTTAATGTTATTATCAAATACTATGGAAAAAAAAGTTCAATTTTTTATTGTATATGAAAAAGATGGGAATAAAAGATTGCGTGATGAGGAAATTACGCTCACTTTGAATTTGTTTGAAGAGGGGGAGTATTATTAAAAGAGAAAAAAATGACTACCAAGAAGAAGAAAACATCACAATTAGATGAAAAAGACTATTTGGAATTATTATATGGAAGAAGAAATGGCGGGGGATATAATCGAAATTATTTTGTAATCAAACAAGAAACAAAACAAACTAAAGGAGAAATTTTACTCAATGGGCGCGTGGGGCTACCCCCTAATATGGATGAACAACATGAAAAAAATTATGTAAAACCTGCAAAAAAAAGAAAAAAAGATACATTACATCCTGAACTTTTACGTATTTTAAATAGATAAAAAAAAAAAAAATAAATTTTTTTCAAAAAAAAAATTAAAAAAAAATATTTAATTTGATATTATAAATATCGTGTGTTGTTTTATAAAAAAATCATTTCGTTCGGGTTTTTATTCGCTGATAGTATGGCACGCAATAGAAAAAAAATAAAAAGACGAAGAAAACCAAAAAGAAAACAACAAAAAGGCCGGGGTTTTGGGGCGGGTATGGCACTTGGTATGTTTTTGCCGAAGTTATTGGACACGACAAAGGGAATTCTTAAAATTAACATTTAACAAAAAAAATATGTCTACCCACGATGGTCATGAACAAGAAGTCGATCAACACGAGACATTATATTCAAAACCTTTACAGTTATTTAAATCATCACCTTTTAACGATCTTTTTACGGAAAAGCGTACTGATGTGATACATCCTATTCCCAATACGCCTTTTGCAGATGCGTACACATTTAAACGACAGGGCAATAATGTGGGTTTAATAAAAACAAGTGATGCAAGAATGCATATGAAAATATCACTACGAGACGGTGCTGCTGGTCTTCAAGGAAACTCTGTTTTTACACCACCCCCTTTCCTGGTCGTACTATGTGGCGCTCTGCAGAATTGAAGATTAATGAATGTTTAATCACGCCTGCTTCTAATTTTAATTTCCTATCGGCGTATTTGAAAATTCTTACCCGTGAAACGCCTAAAATGTATAAAGATTCACCACAAATAAATTGCGGTTATTTTGATACCCATTCACATATGAATGCCCCTCAAGGAAATAACCTGGGGGGTGTGGCTAGACGTAATCTTACAAACAATATCGACGAAGTACAACTTATTGATAAAATTGATCTACCGTGTTTCAGCGAATCGGGCGGTGAAGTTTTTATGCCGTCTGCTTTTAAACTGGAACTAAAATACGTAAGAGCGCCCTACACGCTCCTTTTCATGGGTGCGAATCACCAGGACGCACAGTTTGCTGCTATGAGAATGTCAATAGAAGAATTTCATATACGCGTGCCTGTTTACAAGCCCAAAGATCAGTTGAGTAACGCTTTAAATACAGCGTTTGTCACTGATTCGCAAGAAGCGCGATATTATTCGACAACATTCCGCACGGTGACGTCGTCAATAGCTGCTGTTCGAAGATCGCATATAGAAAACGACGTGTTTAATGGATCATGTCCTGTTCGTTTATTTATCGTGTATCTGAGACGTAACAATTTTGCTGGTACTATGGGGACGAATGTGTTTAGTTTTGAATGGGAGAATTATTCAAATGTAAACGTCACAGTAAATAGCGTGTCTATTGGAACGATAGAAAATTCAATTGAAGCATACGAGCAATTACGCAATGTTCTTAATAGAGATCATTCTGAAATGCCGATAACTTACGAACAATTTATACATGGATATGCGGTTTTAGCTTTCGATTTAACTACAAATTCCGACACACATTTGAAAGTGCTACCGAATCGACCCAGTGGTGTTGTTAACGTTCACATGAATTTCTCAGCCGATACGCAAGCGGGAAACATTTTCTACATTGGCGAATTTCGTAATGAAATAAAAGTCGGTATGAAAACACCAGCGCGTTTGTTATATGATGTATAAATTTATGAGATATAAAAAAACATACTCATTCCGTTTTTAATTCTCACCATGGAAAAAACTAACGGGAAAAAAAAAATAATAATTAAAACTATACAACCAGGAAATATAATTGATAAAAAAATACATTTAAATAAAGAACATATTATAGTTCATCCAGTAGCGTCGAATTTTGCTTGAAAAAAATGGATGTAAAAAAGAAAGAAAAAGAAGAAGAAAAAAAAAAAAAAAAAAAAAAGAAGAAGAAGAAGAAGAAGAAGAAGAAGAAGAAGAAGAAGAAGAAGAAGAAGAAGAAGAAGAAGAAGAAGAAGAAGAAGAAAAAGAAGAAAATGAAAAAAGAAAAAAAAGAAAAAAATAGAAAAACACGAATCATCTGGTTTTTCAGAAAATGAGTTGATGTCTGAAAGTGATGATGATGATGATGATGATGATGATGATGATGATGATGAATCAGATGATGATGATGATGATGATGATGATGATGATGATGATGATGATGAAAATGAGACGGGCATGTTAAAATCATTAATATTATATCATCAGTTGTTGAAAAAAAAAAAAGAAAAAAAGAAAAAAAAATTCATCCCTTCGCTTAGAGAATTTTTTAAAGTAAATATGATTAAAAAACATAAATTATACGATGAAAATTTAAAAAAAAAGATATTACTTTTAGCCAAAAATATTGTGGAAAAAAGAATTCCGATAAAATGCAGCGACGATTATTTGTATTTACTTAAAAAAATGGCATGCGGAAAAATTAATTCAAATGATCTTAAGATCATGTTATGCGAGGATCATTGTCTTAGCCTTGTATTTGAAAGAGCGGTTAAATTTTTAAGTAAATTTGAAAAAGAAAATGAATAAATTACAATTAGTTGATGCTGTTAAATTGAACGAGATGTTTGAATATTTAAAAAACGATCATGAAAATAAGAAACTACTTCAAGGAATAAAAAAACAAGATGAATTTCAGTTGGAAGAAAAAAAGGAAGCGATGGAAAACGCTGTTAAACAAAACAAACACGCCGGTGAAAGCGTAGTGAGTTTTTTAAAACAAAAAAATGCTCTCAAACGTAAGGCCGACAATTTAACGGGTACTGGAGGGGATGATGATGATGATGAAACAAAAAAAGAAAAAAATACGGACAAGAAGGAAGAAAGTCAAGAAACAAAAACACCTGGTGAAAGAAAAATAATAGAATTTTTAAATAAAAAAGGACTGAAAAGCAACACTCTTCAAATGGGTAATAAAAGCATTAATCGTGCAGATTTAATATATGATTTATCACACAACGCGAGTAAACAATTTATGTTAAACATTAATGAACGAAGAGTTGCTTTAAAATACTTAAAAAAAAAAAAAAATATGCCTGCTAGCATCATTAAAAATGCTGTATTGAGAAAACACTACACTACAAAACAATACGAATCCGGCGATACAACGGAGGGTGAGACAGAAGGTTCAACAGGAAGTTCATCAGCAGCAGACATTTTCGATATACCGGTAAAAAAACAAAAAGGAAGTTCAATTTTCGATATACCGAAAAAAAAACAATATTATCACGCTAATCCCAATTTGGAATTTGCTCAACTACGTGCAAAAGCTCGTGGTAGATTATCTGCTTAAAAAAAAAATGAGGGATGGAAAAAAATGTAAATTCGTATGTTTTTTAAAACGTTTTCTGTACACTAACGAAATTGAAAAGCTAGCGTCTGAAAATGTTATGTTAAAAAAATATTTTTTGGGCGCTTTTCCAGCAGACGTATTGCCTAAAAATATAACAAAAAATTGTTGTTGGATATGGAATACGGATGAAAGTGACGCCGATGGTCGCCATTGGGTAGCTATTTGGTTGAGCGGGGATAAAATGTATTTTTTCGATAGTTTTGCAAAGTCAGTCGATTTTTATCGTCGCGATTATTGGTTGAAATATGCAAAAAAAACACAAAAGAAATTTATTTACGTACAGAAACGTCAATTACAATCAAAAATAACGTATACTTGTGGTTATTGGAGTTTATTATATTTATACGAAAAATGCAAAAACGTAGAAAATGCTAATCACTGGTGGAAATGGAAAAACAATAAAATAAAAATAAATAACGAAATAAATTTAAAAAAAAAAATCGATATTAGATTTGGTGATATAATCGATAAATTAATAGTTAAAAAATGTAAAAGTAAAGAAGAAAATCAACAATGTTGTCGTAGTTTTACAGAGTCTTTTATTAAATAAAAATTTTTTTTTTACATTAAAATATTCCACCAAGCACACTCGCTATAGCTAGCAACCCCCCAAGCCCTCCTTTTTGTCTTTTTTTTACTCCTCTTTGTCTTTTTTTCAAAACACCTCCTCTTTGTCTTTTTTTCAACCCCTCACCTCTTTGCATAGGGTATGGGGAATTCCCCCAGTACCCACGCATACCGGGGTGCGTAAACAGTTGACCCCCCTTTTTGTCCAAACCATCTTCTTCTGACTGATTTCGGCATTAAAGGAAGACCACCTTTTTGTTTAAAAAAAATTTTTTTTTTCTGTGCTTTCGGCATGAATAAACTAAGAAGACCAAAACCGCCTTTTTGCCCTTTTTTTCCCATTTCACCAGTCGGGGGTATACAGAATTTTACCAACTGTTCGTTTCCGCGGTTTGACACCACTACCTCTTTGGTTTTTTTTCTTGCGGTATAAATATCTCAATTGATTTGTTTGTTTCGCACGAAAAGCGTCGTAAAATCCCCCTAATTGACGACGTTGTTTTCGCCGTCGCATCTTGTATTAGAATGAACAATAACAAACAAACAATTTTTTTTAAATTTTTTTTATTAAGAAAAAAATAATTACACGTTATAAACTAATGTATTTTCACCGGGAAATATATTAGTGCGTACGCGAGTATTTTCATAACTATTTGCCGCGTTATCAAATAATAAATAACCATAAGGGTCTTTATTTACATCATCTAAAATAGATGTGAATACTTCACGATTTATTTTTTTATTATCGCCAATAGTATACATATTTCTAACATCGGCTAAATTTTTAAACATTAAATGATATTGACTATTGACACGTGAGTTGCGTAATTTACCATCGCCGTACATTAAATTTTGACATACAAAAATAACACTAATATTTTTATGATGGGCGTCACGACACGCAAAGTTATTCAAATTAGTTAAATTTTTTTTCGAAGAAGCAGCAACGGTCATAAGATCGTCTAAAATTACTAAAGTATTATCGTTTAAATTAGTTTGTAAATCAGCTGCCTTCGGGATCCCTTTAGTACACTCAATAAATTCAATTTCCAGATTTTTTTCTTTCCCCACGCGTTCGATCTCACTGTACAGGGGTTGATAAGACGTGTATAGAAACAAAACTTTATCGACTAAAGGTGTTACCATACTCTCGATGGATTGTATTAATTTGTAAAGCCAAAATGTTTTACCACACTGCGACGGTCCGCATAATGTTAACATAAACGGATGTTGAAAGGGTATTACAGCGCCATTTAATTGAACTCTCTACAAAAAACCATAAGGAACGGTGTAAAAATTATTTTTAGCTACACGTTTGTTAAAAGTGAAAGTGAATTTTTTCTCTTCGTCTGCGGTGAAAATATGGTTGATTTTATCGCGTGTTATTTTATCTGTATATTTAATTTTAATCAGCTGCGATTTATCTTCGACGCAATTTTTTAATGATTCAAAATTTAACTGTTTTTTTATTTTTTCATTGGTTAAACTAAAACCCTTTATGTGCACAATTTCGTTATCTAAATTTGTTCGGTACGAATACGATTTCGGACCTGTTGCGCAAAATTGAGTGATCCATTCATTTCTTTTTAACTCGTTTGTTAAATCACCCAGATAATTCCCTCTCTTAACCGTTACGTCGCTAGTTTTACTCGTGTAAATTACGGAGTCGGTGTCAAAATACAAAACACGTTCGCCTAAGCTATCGATCAACTCGTACAATTTCAAGCGCGCGTAGGCTGTGACAAAACTCGCAATAACTACGTTACCGGTTCTTAACGGGGTAGCAACGACATCGGTTTTTTGATAAGTGACACGCAAGGTGTTTTCGTTAACAAAATCAGTCGAAGTTAAATCTACATTCGGATCGTTCGCTAGTCTTAATAATTCGTGGTAATCGGATAAAAAATCGACTTTTGTATTATTATCGTTTTGTGCAAATTTACCCCAAAGTGAATTTAATATATTTTTCGCTGTAGCTCGTAAACCCGGGTTATATTCTATCTTCTCTTTTTCTAATAAAATACCCTCGTTTCTATAGTAGTCAGCGATATATTTATCAACTTCGGAATCGATTAAATTTTTATCGTCGTCATAACATTCGTCGGGAAAACCGCTCGCCTCCTGTTTTATTTTTAAAAAACAATTTACAAACTCTTGAAAAATTCTTTCCTGACGCGGGTAATGGTAAATTTCATAAGTTTCAATGATTCTGTAACCTTTTTCAATAGCTTTATTTACTTCTACGCTAGACCAGGTACCCGAAATACACCGTTCATCTTCGTTATGCGTACACGGTGTTAATTGAATTCTGCTGGCGCACGCGTGACACAAAGGAAATATTAACCGGTCGTTAAGACGTACGGGTAAAACGGGAAAATACAAGTGTTGCGGCGGTAAAATACGGCATTTTACTAAACCGAATACTTCAGCTATTTTCACACGCTCACATTCTTCTTTAATATATATCGTTGGATGACCGACGGGGAATTTGTTGGCTTTTTGAACGTAGGGGTATAAAGATGTGAAATCATCGTAATTAATTTTTTCATCCATGTTTGTGTTTTTAAATAAGCAAACAGGCGATGTTCGACCACCGTAAAGCGCATCTCTTACTTCTAACGGGAGATAAGCGCTGTAAAAAATCTTTTTTTCAATTATATTTTTTTTCGTGAATTTACATTCTTCTTGAAAATCACATTCCCATTTTTCTATTACTTTATAACCGGCTTTTTCCATGTCATGCGTGAATTTTTTTGTCGCCGCGTAAAGATGCGTAAATTTCGTATTATTTAAACGATTCGTTTCGTAGGGATAATAACATTTCACGCACCCGTGAAAATAGCATCCGTGAAATTGATAGACGGTGTTCTCGTAAAAACCGTCGACATAACGACCCAAAATTTGCTTTTCACCATTTCGCGAACATTTATACTCTAACGCACCGTTTGCTTCTTCTGCGTTTATTTTATCTAGCCACATTAGCGCTACAACACTTTGATTAGCACGACCCCTATACCCGCTAGCGGGTATGATTCCGACACATTTGTCTCTTAAAAAATTCATACGAAATACTTTTAACGTCAGACTTGCTATGGTGATACATTCTGTGTCGTAAAAAGGGACGACGCCAGAAGTATCACGCATAAACATAGCGAATTTAATGCATCCTTTTCGTAAAATATCGACGTCCGAGCTACAGTAATAATACATTTCTTCTTCAAATACATATGGTTTTTCTTTTTTTTTCAAATACCATTCTTCAAATTTAGCTTTTGTTTTCTCCTCCATATTTTCAAGATCGAAATAATCACGCGCGACAATATCCCCTACATAGAATAAATCTGTAAATTTATACGGATGAAATCCCTTCGTTAATTCCTCAAGCCCCATTGTTTCTGGAATTTTAGACAATTTCATGTGTAAAAATGAATAGCTATCGAAAAAAGTTATTTTCTTATCAGGGATTTTCAACATCATTATTTTACATCCATTCATTATAGTGTCAGGGTAAATTTTTTTTTCATTAATGAGATATTGAAAAATAAAAATAGTGTCAAACCGCCCCCCATTATGCGCTAACCAAACAGAATTTTCTTGTGCTAATAGAAACTCGCATAATTCCTTTACAGTATCGCTCCCTTGAAAAACAAATTCACGTCTTCCACAGCAAGGTTGAATATTATCGCTCGCGATGTGTTTTTTACTTTTTTTAAACTCAATATTTTCACATTTACGACACACTTTTTGCACAACGCAATAATACGGTACCATTAATTTATTTTCATCGACGCGCGTTTCAAAATCAAAAAAAAATAAAGTAGGTTGTTTAATTTGTTTGTTTGTTTTCACGGTTTTCATATAACAAAAATGCGTTTTATCCTTATAGTCGTTGCAGTGGTGACAAAACTGCTTATTACAATCATGCTTTTTCGTATTCTTAGCAGAAAAAAAACGAAAACGCGGTACAATCTTAGCGCAAGTTTGGCAAAAAAATAAGTAACTACACGGTGTTAATTTTCCGTAATTACCCTGTTGAGGGAAAAAAACACGGTTCGACAAATGAGCTAAAAAACATTTATTATTATAAAATAAAATGTTACAATTGGAACACTCAATTTTGCAGTCGATGGTGCGATGACATTCAGATTGTTCATAGCAACGTTGGCATGTCAAATGATTATGGCACATATGCGTGTCTTTACGCTCATGATTTAAGTAATAATTCATGCATTTCACGCAAAATTTGCTCGGTGGTAACTTCGAAAATTTAACCATGCTTAAAACGACATCGTAATGTTTATTATTTAACCACAAACAAACAATGTCGTTGGTTAACTTAATTAAATTACCCTCTTTATCGCATCGCGAATCATACACTATATCGTTAT
Source organism: Corallium rubrum (assembly GCA_964035015.1). NCBI lineage: Eukaryota > Metazoa > Cnidaria > Anthozoa > Scleralcyonacea > Coralliidae > Corallium > Corallium rubrum. The sequence goes on from OZ035997.1 coordinate 69,899,618, forward strand.
CAAATTGATCCGAATATACTACTAAATCAACACCCTGCCGTTTAAGAAAATTCTGATAAATACCGCCGTAATGTTTACCCCCCACACAACATCCTTCAACTATACCGCATTTGTCATAAATCTCACGAACCTCATCAATAGTGTACAGTGTATCGACAGCTGTATGTGGGGATCTTTCCATTTGCACATACCGCGTGTCTTTTTTTAACCACGATAAACCCACTAATAAACTAACTGCGAAGCAACAATTTTTAATGATTTTGTTTAACCCATCACACACTATGGAAAAAACACCCATGCGTTGATCGCGCCCGTATTTTTCCACATTTTTACCACCACCCCCCTCATCATCATCATCGCCGCCTCCACTACCCAATTGCTGATATATTCTTTTTCTGCCCAATTGTTTGTTGTTTTTTTTATTTTTATTATACGTGTGGGGAAAAGTCTGAATTACCACGTTTGATTCCCACCCGTCAGCGATCAACGCACGGTTGCTCTGCATCATTTTTTCAAAAATATTTAATAAAAAATTGACGTTAAAATCTTTAAGTTGAAGAACAGCGGTTGAAAAATAAGATTTTGGAGCGTGTGAGAAAATAAAACGCACGTAATCATTCTCTGAACTTGTAGACGCTCGAGCTACATTCAGCAAGTAAGTAAACACTACACGTAACGAATGAATGAAGGCGATAAAATTCATACCTGATTTTCGCGCAATCGAAACGTGTAGTGTTTTTTGAGAAAATTTAAATTTTTCATTATAAGAAGAACTTATAGTATTAGTTTTAAAATCTTCTTCAACTCTTTTTTCATCTCCTCTTTTTTTACGTTCTTCTAATAATGCCCTTAATTCACTCACATCTTCATCTGTAAACACATAAGGGTTTTTTTCAGCCATTTTTTCTTTTACTTCTAAAAAAAAAAGGAAATTTTCTTCTCTCTTCTTCTTCGTTTTTTACTTCACCATCAACACGATCGATCACTACGTTTTCTGAATCACGTATATTTATACAGTTAAATGTAAAAAAGGGTTTATCTTTAGAACACATTTCACCCATTTTTTCAAAAAAAAAAACTAAAATTTAAAAAAAAAAATAAAATAAATAAATAATATATAATACAAACAGCGCCAGGTTTTTTTTTAGTAATTAGCACCCAACCATGGATTACGGTCACATTCACATCGAGGTTTATTTAAAAAATAAAGAAAACGAACATACCTACATGGGATACGAAATTCTCGATAATGATGAAGAAATATTATTCTCTCCTTTTATCTTACAAGACTGTCTTCAAGAATTTCAAAATAACGAAGGAAAACAATTAATATTTATTTCAAGTTTTGAATTAACGCAACGCTTTAATGATATGCGAAAAAAAATATTACACATACCTTCAGATATATTGTATAAGATAGAATGTTTAATTAAATTTATCACAAAGAGAGAGAAAATAGATAACCAGGATCTTTACATGGGAATAAGAACAATATTCTAAAAAAAATAAAAAAATGGTTAAACAAGGTGTGAATAGAGGTGGTCGAAAAATGAGTTTAATTTCGCAAAATGTGCGCGCTGTTTTACAATGTCGAAGCTTCACGTTAAAAAGAAAACGATGTCGAAAAAGAACAGCTCACACGCATAAATGTTGGATTCATCTAGCAAAAGAAGATAACTTACGTGTTAAAAAATCACAGATTCCAAACGCAGGCAAAGGGCTGTACGCTTGGAAAAAACCTTTTAGACGCGATACACCCGTCTCTACGTACACAGGTGAAAGAACCACAGTAAAACGTATGGATCGAAAATACGGTGCTAAAACAATCGCACAATATAGCTTATGCGATGGTCCCCGTCACTGTGTCGATGCTTATAAATCAACGGATGGAGCGGCTCGATTCTGTAATGATGCGAAGGGATCGCGACATAAAAATAACGCTTGTTTTACAGGAACAACTAAACACAATAATCGATTTAAATTACATGCAACCGCGGGTATAAAACCCCATCAGGAAATTTTTGCCGACTACGGTAACGAATACTGGCCGCGTGGGTACTTTAAAAAGTAATAAATTAATTATAAAACGAAAAAAAAAAATGAGTAGAAACCGGAGAAACACGGGTTTTCGAGGAAAAAAAAGACAAAGAGGTGGGCGTGGTAAAAAAATTCAAAAAGTCATGAATATTATGAAAGATTTTCAAACCACCAAAAACAAGATTTTAAAGAAAATAAAAAACGGGGTGGTGAAAGTGAAGAAATTTAAAAAAAAACAATTTGGTGGTTTGGTGCAGCCGAGTGTAGACACATATCAACAATTTGGTGGGAGAATGACACCCAAAAAATATTATTTAAAATAATTTTTAAAAAATATAAATAAAAATCAAAATAAATTATAGAGAAAAAAACAAAGACGTAGTTTTTTTTTTTGTTGCTTTCAACAAATCTTTATTTTTAAAAAAAATTATCGGAATAAATTACACGTGTTTCATACGTTACGTAAGGTAGGTGAGCTACACCGTATTTTACATTCTTTCTCGTTTTAATGAATTCTTTAAATTCAATATGTTGAAGTAAAATTAAATCGTCGTCTCGAGATAAATCATATTTTAAATTCTCAATTTTAATTGAACTTGAAAACATAGGTAAACTAAAATATGCGTCTTTTGAATTTCGGGGGATTATTTGATCCGATGTTATATGGTTCGCAACATAAGGAGTAGTTATTTTTAGCAAATCTTTATTTACTTGAAGTATAGTGAAAAAAATACTACCATGTTCTTCACTCTGCACATTTTTAGAAATTTTAATTTCTATAGAATCAATTATTTTTCTTTTTTCCCACGCATTTAAATCGGGAGTGCGCGTTAAAGAAAATGGATACGCATTTTGGTTTTTCAAGCCTGAATTTATAGATGTAAAAGTAATAGCTCTCGTTTTCTCATTAACATAAGGTTCGATAATAGCCCCTTGACGTGCACTTTGTTCTCGAAAATGATACTCGTGGTTGGAACGTTTCGCCGGTGTTTTTCCATATTCGTCTGCTGAATGAAACCAAAAACGCGGATTTTTTATAATAATTTTTTTATCAGCCATAGGAATACAAAATTTTATCTCTTTTTTTTCGATCGTGTGTTAACTCGGCAACCCGTGCTGCGAAAAGCCTAACTTCGTATAAAGAACAATGAACATTATGTTTTACATGTTCCCTGCATACCCTTATATCTTTAAGAAAATATCTAACTAATTTTTCATATTTTTCCACGCCAAAATGTTCTAAATTTACACAGTCCACACCCATTAACGCGCATAAATCAGATTCAATTTTACCCCCTTTATAACCAAATAAAATCTCGGGTCTACCACTAAATTTTTTTTTAAATTCGTCTAAAAATTCCGCTTGATTGTAATATCGTGGATTTTTTCGATAATTATATAATTTTAATCCGTGAATCTGAAATTGATGATAAATAGTGCGTTTATCGGCTTTAGTCATTTTCACGTAATCTTGAGCGTCTTCAATAAAACAATGAAACATTTCGTATTTCCCACTGTCCATATAAATCAACGAAACCTCGCGAAAATAAACCAACGAATTAATGCGATAACATTCACAATCCATAATATGCGTGACATTTTTTAATATCTCTTCTCCTTTTACACCATATAAATCTGTATGATTTACAATTTTGTTAAACTCGTTATCATAACGCGAATACATCTTACAGCAGAATGACAAAAAAAATTAAAAATCCAGCAATTTATCTTTAAAATAATGATAATTATCTTCACATAATTTACGCATGTGTGTGTCACATTTAATCATTTTTAATATATTAGTGGTAATCGTTATATCATAGTCTGGCACGGCTTGTTTAAGATCTTCAAGAAAATTGTGACGCAGTTCTTCACGATCTAGTTCTTTCAAAGCGATTGCGAGAAACAGGCTAACTTTTTCTTCCTGTGTAATAACACACCCGCAAGCATCAAAATACACCTTGTTGATCTTCTTGTTTAATAGCTCCAAAATACACCGTTCATACGTGGCGATCTCATTGCCCGGTAGTTCTACTTCCGCTACTGCTAGCGGTGATGAGGATGGTGATAATGTCGACGTAGGAAATTCTTCTGCTTCTTCTTCTTTCTTTTGCTTTCTTCTAGCATCCTGCATAGACACGGCTTTATCAAAATCTGCTGTACATATGAATGAACGTTTCATCGTAATAACACGTCGTCTCTATTCAAATTGCAAACCCCAACGTTGTTTCCTTTTTATACAAACGCATCGAGAACACGAGACACGTCTTCCAATTACTAGTGGGGAAATTCTTCTGCATAAATCACAATACATTATATTTACATCACATTTTCTACACGTAAAATAATACCGTTCAAACCACACTGTTTGTCGACGACATATTATGCAAAACATCATTTGAAATTTCCTGAAGTATCGCACGGTAATGATCCCAATTCAACAATTCATCGTCTTTTTTTCCTTTTAAAGCGTACGCCGTCATAGCTTGCTGCACGCTGCGATAACTAATAACATATTTTGTAGTTAACTCTTTTAAATCACGCATTTTTTGTAAAATTTCAGCACGATCTTCCTCATCGCTTTCGGGCGTATTCATGATGATGTTTGTTTTTAAAATAAGTATTAATAAAAAAACGAGTTTTTTTATACCCTACTAATTATAATAATTTTGTTTTAAAAAAACCCAGAGATTCAAATTAGTGAATGTCATTTAAATATAAAAACGGTCAAAGTCTGTTCTAACCGTAGACAAAAAAAAAAAATTCACGATGAGTAAACGCCAAAGAAAAGAAGAAGATGAAATAAATGAAGACAGTGAACGTTCAAAAGAAACAACTATCACTGAATTATTAAGAAGCGTGCTGTTGTACACATGTTTTCGTTTTTTTCCCAACCGAGAAATCGGATTGCTGTACTGGTTGATGGGGTTAGTGAATATCTACGAAGGGGGTTACATAAGACTAGCTCCACAACTACAAGACGACGCCGGCGCCAACCCCACAGCTTGTTGGTGTATTCCGCATCAATATTGGACATACGATGGTGGGAATGTATTACCCGGGTGTGGAAAATCACGGCACGTCATCGCGAGAAATGAAGAATTTTATATAACAATTCCCTATATGTATGAACACGATAGAAACTGGTGTGTTTTAAATGAAGGACGTCATATAGTATTAGTAAGAGATCAACGATTTATTTATTCATTTTTTCCCAAAAGAGGATGTCATGTATATAATTCTTTTTTTTTTCCTATAATATCAGCCGACTTTGAGCCATGGCACACTGAAATTTATCACCGTATAGCTTTTCTAAATAACAACCGCATGTATACGCCCTACTCTTTCTGGATATATCGTGGTTGTTGGAACAAGAAAACATGTATTTCATTATACGACGTATTCGTATACATACATGGAAAATACGGTGATGTAGGCGTAACTATAGCGGTATATCTGTATTGTAAATCACCAAATTTTTTCCACCAAGCACTTAAATGCAAAGACGGTGAAATAAGTGTACGATTTTTGTTAAATTTAACCTGTTGCTTTGTTTGTTTTTGTGAGAAACACAATCCCCGCGCGATGATTCACAAACAATCGTATATTTACGATATTTATGATATTATTTCCAAAGAGGAATTAGAAGAAGATATAGATTATGAAATGTGTTTTTTTGACGATTGTGAGGAAAAAAATTCCTCACAGTTAGACACACATGAATTTGAAATGTTTGATTATGACACTGTGTCAAAAAAATCGATCAAAAATATAAAACAAAACTTAACACAAACACTAACAGAACCAAAAGTCATATTATCCGATTTTAACACCGGTGAATATGTGTTCACGTGTCCAAAAACAATACACGCAATAACTGTCGAGTACATGAGCGGTGTCAACGACACCATGCTGACTTTTATTCGTAATTTCTTTCCCTCTGTATATAGTAGCGCTAATTTTATTAGTTATTTACATAAACTACTCTAATATATCTTTCAAATTAAGTAACGTATGCAAATGTGATTTTCTATCTTCAAAAACACGTTGACCTTTTTTACATTGTAATATTTCTAGTTGTTCGCATAACATTTTATGTTGTTTAAAAGACTTTACTCCACACGTTAAATTATTTCTCAATATAGCGTGTAAAGCTTTTCCCACGCGTCCATTACCATCACCAAACGGATGTATATATTCGAATATATAATATATTCGTGTAGGTATCAAATTCAATACGTCACTCTCAATTCTAATTCTACGATAATGTTCATCTAATAATTCCATGTATAATTCTATATAGTCAGGCGCTGGTGGATTGTGATTACCGCAATATCTGTAATTTAGAGAATATTTCCCCTCACTGTAATTTTTCATGCAACGCTTATGTAAATAAACGCATATCTCACTTATTTGCATATGGTCTCGATCTGATTTTTTTAAACGGTAAAAATCACTTAATCCCCGTGCATATTTTGCACACTTGTAAAAAAAAAACAAATTCTCTTCGTTTTCCTCCATGAGTACGGTGTAATAAGAAAATATTTTGATTCTTAAATGATGTTCCCAATCCATTTCGTTCATCGCACACACACAGGAGCAGTCTTTGAGATCTCCTTCAAACGCAATTAGCAACGATATGCGATAATATCCCCGATAGTATCTTTACCCAGGAGTTGCTCCTTCGAAATTTCGTTGTCGTTACTCCCCAATAAGCGGTGTCAAAGTTCACGTCGAGACAACAATCTTTAAGATGTTGACACGTGATTTTTGTAATATCACGAATAAATAATTCCTGGTTTTTCTCTACACCTTCAAAAAACACTATTAACAACGAATAATACGCGATAATATCCCCGATAGTATAACGTTGAATTTTTTTGTAAATATCCAAGAATTGCTCCTTCGAGATATTAAGGGATATATATTTTAATAATTCTCTTTGTATAGAAATGTTTTCTTTAATTTTTTTCTCAAATATTCCATCTGGTGTAAAAACCCCAGTTTTATTCACCTCCTCTATTATAAATTCCATTTTTTATTTAAAAAAGTAACATACACAACAAACGTCATATATATATATATATATAAACCCTTTATTTACATCTCATTACAATTTCAAACTAGGTTCCCCAAAAATACACAAAAAATTTTATCTCATCTTAAACTTACTTTTACTTTTTTTTGTTGCTAGCTTTATCTAATAATATATATCTCGATGCGATCATCTCAAGCATTGCTAATTTATCTTTTACAGTGACTAATTGCGTTAAGTATTCTTGTTTTTCATTGTAAATAAATTTTAATTCTTTAAATTTATTTTCAGCCGTTACTACAATGTCATTATCAGCTCTACTAAGTATACCGTATGATTCTACTATTTGTTCCTTTTTTTTTAAAAAAAGTGATCGTCTATAATTTCTCTTGTCTACGTGTTCTTCTAATCTATTTCGTTCCAAATCCATGTATGCCTCCCTCAAAACTTCGATACTTTTCCCCTGGGGTCGTACAGCCGCTGTTTGAGGAGATTCCACCACGGGTGACGTATATATATATTTGAAAAGGTTGGATGTAGCTAGCTGTTGAGAACTCTCATCAATAACTTCTACGGCGTCGGGGGCGGCGATGTCGTTAGCTTCATCCACAAATGCGTTGGGTGAATCCCCACCATCAGATAAAGGTGATAAATTTGGTATGTTGTCAGCAGCGCTCATCTCGTTGTAAATTTCGCACATGGAAGGGAGCGAAGAAATAGCCGGTATCGTCGAAGGGAGCGAAGAAATAGGCGGCATCGTCGAAGGGGTCGAAGAGACGGGTAGTATCATCGAAGGAGTCGAAGAGACGCTGTCCCACCTTTCCTTTAATCGATGGTTCTCGATCGCAGCAGCCCGTTCCCTTTCTAACCTCGCGAGATGTTGTTGTCGTTTCAACGCGGCTGCTGCTGCTCGTTCTTCTTTCGCGATTCTTTCGGATTGTAGCCTCATTATTTCGTTCACGTCGATCTTGTTCTCCATAGCAAATTTGTAAAACTCGTCCATGCTTATCAACTTTCTTTTCAAAAATGACTATTTTAATTTTTTTCACGTTTATATAACTGCATATTTTTTAACTAATTAAGTTTCTCATCCAATGGGTTGCGTGTAAAAACTAAAAATTATCATCACGGATGAAATATTTAATTCCCAACTTTTTTTTTTCCCAGAACACTTGAAAAAAATTAACATAACCCCTTCCTAAAAGAACACCGGATAACCACTTGAAAAAATTAACATGCTGCTCCCAAAATAAACACTTGATACTTAAATATATTGTGAAGTGTTCTATTTTGTGTATACGAATTAACTGTGACGAAAAAATAATGGGTGAGAAAGAAGAAGAAGAAACTGGATTGAATACATTGTTATACTTAAGGCAACAACTGCTGAAAAAAGGTTATGACGTTGAGTATACGCGCGAAGATCTATTGAAGTTTATTTATCCTGTTGCTAAGCGACTATGGTGTATATCAACATTAAGGGATGATATTATAGAAGAATGCTGTGTTAAAAAATGTGACCGGATTCCACATGTATTTGCTTTAACCTCGACGGGTTGCGATCCGGGTGTTTGCTGCATCTTCCCAAGTTGTCTACAACACGCTTTATCAAAAGAGATAATTGCTTTAAAGGATTATGCTTTATTGACACGTGTACCTAAACATTTTTTACACAGAGAACTAGAAAGTCTACCAACAGTGGAATATGCACGTCTAAAATCACTTTCATCAAATTTTGATAAACTAACAACATTAGATGATATTAATAAACTTTGTTCATAGTTCATTTAATAAACTTTGTTCATAGTTCATTGTTTGTCTTTGTTTGTTCCTTTTGAAGTTCCTTCCTTCTTCTTCTCGCGATCCTTCAGCTCATTTACATCCGTGACAAGTAGCTGCTTACTCTCACCATCACCATTTGACACATGATAAACGCGGGTCTTGTCGTAATCGCAATAACAACAGTCTGTATCACCAGCAACGCTAGGTAATGCTGCAAAAAAGAACAATATATACCAGAAAAAATTCATCTTCAGGCTTAATATGAATCAAATCGAGTCGTGATCAAATTTATACAGGTTATTTTTTTTAAATTATTCATGACATCAGTTAAAATAACGCATACATTTACTGAAAAAAGCAGATTTTTGCTTAAATCACTCACAATTCATGTGTTGTAAGGTTGTTTTTTTCTCCCTCGCGTACATCCATTCCCGTGCCGCTAAGGGTTGCATAAATAAAGCTGTACGTTCAGCACTCTTCCTATCTTTTATTTTCATTCGTATTATTCCCAATGTCGTCACCGACTCCGACTCCATTCCGACTATGCTCGCTAAATTTCGCTTGTCAATAAATTTCACCGTTTTACCCATACTTCACCCAGAACCATAGGAATACGTAATTTTTTACCTATTTACTAAGAATACGAAATTTCACCGTTTTCCCAGAATTATATAAATATTACTTTTCTCAGAACCAATTAACATATTTTTTTTCACTAAGAATCGAAATTTCACCGTTTTTCCCAGAATCACTTTTCCCAGAATCCAATTATCATAGGAATACATAATTTTTACCTAAATACTAAGAATCGACATTTCACCGTTTTCCCAGAAATATAAATACTTTTTAAGAGCAGTCATATGTGTTTTTTTTGAAGTGCATAGAAGAACATCGGTTTCCCAGTCCGTGGTGGGTGAGTATCGTTTAATTGTATTTCTTTGTCGTAAATCGTCAAATACAATTTTTGCGTTACCCATAGGTTGAGGTTTGAAGAAGAAGAAATCTGGTGTAGGTTAGCTAGCTGAATGAATTCCGTACAGCAAGTTTACATAATTTGATGTGTGGAATTCATTGAGAGAACTTAAGAAACACTCTTAAATTGAAATAGAGAAGAAGAAAGAAAGAAAAGATCGTGCAAACGAGACCCTTCATCAGAGAGAAATGTAAAGAATGTTAACAACTCTTTAAATTGACTCTCTGATGATGTGTCATACGTAGCCTGACACGATCCCAGAGGAACAAATGGATTCTTCAGATACGTTGAATGCTGAGCATGTTGAATGCTAACCCATGCTCTTATTTACAGGTGTAAAAATAAGGCTGTCTGGGTCTCTTTTTATTCTTGTAAATGAGAGATCGTCGTCGTCGTCGTCGTCACCATGAATGATTGTTACAGATGCAATAATCAAATTCAAAATGTGAATCACATGTTATATTATACGTGCCGTGAATGTGATGTTTATGAAGTATTTTGTGATTTTTGCCGAAGAAATTATCCCAAAGATGTCATATGTAAAATCTACTACAGATGCGATTGTAACAATAGACAAGAACGTTGGCGTAAAAAATATTTTAATGAATAAAAAAATATTCAAATAAAGCTCTAAGAGAAAATGGTTGTCATTTACTGATTACCATCTTTTCGTAAAGCTTCATTTATATATTACCATAGAAGATTACAAATGATGAAAAGAATATCAATTTCACACAAAATGAGGTGTGGAAATAGGTTTAAAATTTATTTCTTCATCATTTTGTCTGATGCGAAACAACAACAAAAAGAAGACAAGAAAATGACAGAAAGAAAGAAAAGAAAGAAAGACTCAATGATTTATGCGTACGCTGTCCAGACATGGTTATCACTTGAAAATACAGTTCTCAAATGATAGGAATGTCGTGCCAGCGCAGGCAGATTAAAAATTTAAAGAGAAATATAAAGATTCCACACCAACAGATTTTTTATCTCATTTACAAGTATGAATGGATAGTACTTGACATAATTATTCATTTGTTCTTGTAACGGAGAAGAAGACTATTTTTTTTTTGGAAGCTTCCGTCTCAAGGTTTTTTCAAAAACAAAACGATTTTAAAATAAATTTTTTTTTATTTCAAAAACGTTTTGTTGTTGAACACTGGAGTTTCATTTTACGAGGAGAAACAAAAAATCACTCATTGGAAGAAGATTACAATAAATGAAAAGAAAACAAAACAAAGGAAAAGACAACTCTGATAGTGTACTTGGTTACCATCTTTGCCAGCGCTTCCTTCGCAAAGCTTTGGTTCTGATGGTGTCTTGGTACTCCGTCATTTCCAGCGCTTTATGGAGGAAGATAATTACAATGAAAAGAACAAAGGAGAGACAAAAAAAAAAAAGCTTTGAAATAAGGCTGCTTCAGTACAAATTCTCGAGCAGACTTTTTTTCAAAGCTTTTTTTTCGTCTGTTGGTTTTATGGAGGAAGATTACAATAATGATGAAAAGAAAACAAATTGCGAGGGTAGAGAAGGAACGATGTATCGATAGCGATACTCCGTTCCTTCTCTAGTCTCACGATCATGTTTTTTTCAAAGCTTTTCGTCTGTTGGTTTTATGGAGGAAGATTACATGATGAAAGAAATCACAAGGAGAAAACAATGTGGTAAAAACCTTTGGAAAAGTCTGCCCTGAATATCTCTGGCAGCCTTCTTGAAAGGTTTTCGCCTGTTGTATTCGTTTATGGAGGATTACAAAAGAAATAAAGAAAGAAAAGACGAGAATGTTGGTCTTGAACACGTGATGATAAAAGAAAGTCTTGTCTAGCTGGTCTCTCTTCTTTCATCATGTTGCTAAAGACGAAAAAAGAAATTTACAAGAACAGGAAGATGATTATTTAAATGACTCTTTGGCAAAGAACTTGTCTATCATTTAATAGATCGACCTTTCTTTTCCAAAGCTTTATTTATTTATTTATTTAACATTACTCATTAGCATGGAGGAAGAAGATTACAATAATGATGAAAAGAAACAATATTTTAGATAAAGCTTTAAAAAATACTGATACCCATTATTTTTTTAAAACTTTATCCCAAATATCGGAAAAAAGACACATCGCTGCAGACGACGAAGAAGAAGAAGAAAAGGCTTGCTATTGAAACACTATGATAAAAGAAGACTTGTAAAACTAGCTAGTCTTCTTCTTTATAATAGTCTTTCAATAGTATTTTCAAACACAAAAGATATTCTTCAGGTGGTGATAAAGAAGAAGAAAAACAAGATGTCCTTTTAGCAAACAACCACAATGATATCACGCGATATTATCAATAATGTATTTTAGATGAAGCTTTACCAAAAACGGTAAGTATTTACTGCTATCCGTCTTTGCTAAAACTTCATTTACATATATTATTCACATATCATGTTGCTAAAGACGTATAAAAACGAAGACAAAGCTTTTCTCTTGGTGACCCAACGCGCAAAAAAAAATCACAATTTCTGTGCTCTGGGTCTCCTCAAGAAAAAACTTTAAAACTGATGTGAAGAAGTCAAAGAAAGAAAGAAAAGAAAAGAAAGAAAGACTGTTGGATCCCCAGATGTAAAAATTACAATAATGATAAAAGAAGATATTATAGATAAAGCTTTAGAATAAGATGATTGTCATTTACTGATAATCGTCTTTTTGTAGAGCTTCATTTACATATCAGTCATCAAAAGAAACCAAAAAAAAAAAAAAACGATTTTTTTAAAAATGGATAAAAAGATGTTTTAAATAAAGCTTTAGAATTACTAATTCCCTCTTTTTTTCTACATCTTCATTTACATTTCGATAAAAAAATATTACTAAATAATCACGCGACTAAGATTTCACAATCACTTCAACCTGGCTAGCGAGAGCGATACATCCGGTGTAGTGCTACTACTGCTGCTGCTGAGAAGAAACATATCGCTTAGCAAAACAGCACCAACATTTGCGATATTCATATATTATAAATGTTGCATGTGTCGGTGTTTGTATTGTTATGATAATAAACCAACACACCCAGCAAACTGCACACAACACACGCACGCAGAACAATAAACCACAAGAAACACACACACCATACAACGCACACCTCATCGCCCCCGCACCACCCCACAACACCCACCCCAAAAAACACACACACAACCCTCCTAAAAAATAATATGCTAATGAGATGAGCCAACACCCACTCTCGAACACCCCCCGGCCAAAATTATGCTAATTTCATACATGCTCGACGCTCATTGGCTAATGGAAAAAATAACGCAATCTGATTGGTTAAAAACTAGTGCCAGGCCCCAACACATTAAAAAAAATGTATATTGTTCCATGACTACTTTTGTCTAAGATAATCTTAGCAGCCTTATTCTGTAGTACTTGTAAATTTTTCATAAGTATGACATTTTTGTCACCCCATACAACATCTGCATAAACAAATAGTGGCAGAACTAAGCCGTTATAAAATAAGAGGCGCGCTTTATAAGGTAGTAAATGCTTAATTCTTCTTAAAAGACCTAACCTTTGATTAATTTTAGATGATAAATAATATATATGATATGACCATGTATTTAAAGTTATTCACACTAGTAATTTCATAATCTAATCAAAAATAGATACTGATAACGACCTAATATCTCAAGCTTACAGTTACTACCTATAAGCATATATTTGGGTTTTTCTAAGTTTAAAGTCAGCTTGTTCTCATTTAGCCATTTAGCTACAGTTAAAAGATCTTCGTTTAATTCTTTTTCGAGATCTTGAAGTTTTGTGTTATAACAATATAGTACCGCATCATCATTGTAAAATTATTATTATCCAATCATTTTCTATATACCTTCCCATTAATCTGCGGTACTCCTTCAATGCCTCCATAGCCTGGGATGAATGTTCTGACACAGTTCCGACTTGTGGGTGGCAAAGTGGATTTTTACGGAAGACGCATTGAATCTAGTTAGCCAAAACTTTTCCTTCTCTGCCCTTGGCTTCTTGAAGCATATTAAACATATGGCCATTGACGTGCGCCCATGACCATCATTTTTTGACCTTTTTGCTTGAGGAGCGGTAGAATCATGGGTAGTTGAACCACTTCGTCGTTTGAAAAAGTCAGCAAATGCTATAAAAAACATTGCCAGTGTTAAGAAAAAAGTTATCTTAAATATTATTCGTTTCATTTTTTACAAGTTTGTGGGTTGACTATAGATTCCACAACTTGAAAATTAATTAATACTGCAATATAATTTTATATGAAAAAATATATCATTTGTATAAGCTAAGTATCTGACATTTTCCACCAATCGTCTTTTTCTTTGGAATAACTTCCACCGGCACCCCCACTATATCATCCGTTGGCTGAGCCTGAATTGATTCTGACGGCACAGATGATTTCGCTACACAAACGGAACACATGACTGAGGTGCCATATCCTTCTTCCACGCTAGATTCGCCACATCGTAGGATCACATGGCATGGTTTCTTGCACGATTTGCACCAATGAGACCCACATTACATATTGCATGCAACACAAACACGAACACACCGTTAAATATACAATGGCATAGTTTATTATATATATCAGGTGATTTGCAGCTTGGTAAATTAAAAAAATTGCTATTCAAGCTTTCGGAAACTCAGAAAAATGGGGTGTTTGTACTCCGAGTAATGAGTAAAATAAGATCAGTTGATTTTATACTGATATTCATGCGTCTCATATCGGTTATTGGGCTGGGTAATCATTTACATACAGTAGTTCCGTATTGAGAGTGGGGGGCACTTCTAGTTGCCGGTTAGATGCTCTTGTCACTCTACAGTCTATAGTCTACAGTCTACACTGAGCTACAAAGGCTCACCTGGCGAGCGAATAATTTTTTTGTGGGTTCGCGGAGGGCAGCCGGCGGCCGCTATTACTGGCAACGAGCCCGCGCTGCTCCTCGCAAGGAATAACGTCTGCGTCTCGAGTGCAAAAATTCCATACAGATGACGTATCAATGCCCAGAATCTGCGCATCGCTTCTGATTGGTTACTCTCCGAATAATTAATTACGGCTCGACTCAAATGGTCACACCAAGACCAAAATACATGGTCTTTCTGTCTTAAATCACAACGCGAAAGCCTAATGTTTGTCAACAAAGAAAACTCGATAGCTATTCTATTCACAACGAGTTAGTTCGATTTGTGATAAATTGCACAATTTCTTATCGAAATCAAATGAGTCTTGCCTGCTTGCTGTTTAATCTTTAAATAGCCGTAACGTAGCAACGTGATCCTAAAATAGATTTCTCACGCTTGAGAAACAACGTTGCCACGTTTCAGTTTTTTATATCCTTGTTATTGTTATTATTCTTATTAAAGTTCTGCATATTTATGGAATCAGATTGCGGTGTTTGCTAAAAAATTCAATAAGCGTCTTGGCTGGCATGCATACGCATAGTTTATATTTGTTCTTGTGAGAGTCTTTCAGTATTTCTTACCTTCAGAACTGGACATGATAGAAAATCTAAAGTGCGGTAGTGCACTACAGCACTAGTTTGTAGCAAGTAATGCAGTATAAACGATTTATAGTTGAAGAGAAAAGAAATTATATCAATATTATTTCTTTATATACTTTTGCAATTTGTTATAAAAACATTTTATAATTTCTTAGCGTGTACTAAGGATTTTGGGTGAAGGAAAATTCGAGTGTAGAACATATACATTTTGAGACCAAACCGGGACCAGTTGCGAAAAATGCAACTACACAGGCCTTCTGGCAGGAATTGAACCCACGACCTTGCGATTCTAGTGCAATGCTCTGACCACTGAGCCACGGAGGGCGTTGCCGAGAGCTTGATCGCGAGTTCTGTATATATAAGAAGGTGGTAATGCCAGGAGAGAATTGAGTATATTATAAGTAATATTGGGCATTTCACTCGATTACATAGCGTGTACTAAGGATTTTGGGTGAAGGAAAATTCGAGTGTAGAATATATACATTTTGAGACCAAACCAGGACCAGTTGCGAAAAATGCAACTACACAGGCCTTCCGGCAGGAATTGAACCCACGACCTTGCGATTCTAGTGCAATGCTCTGACCACTGAGCCACGCAGGGCGTTGCCGAGAGCTTGATCGGGAGTTCTGTATATATAATCGAGTGAAATGCCCAATATTACTTATAATTTCTTACCTGTTAATACTGTTATTGCAATTTGCGATGGATAACCGACCGTCCGACACCAACAGATTACAGAAAAACGAAATATAAACCACAGCGAATTAAACTTTCAAAACGATCAATCAAAACGAGAGCGCAAGAGAGAACCTGGATAAAACCTTGAATGATCACCAAACAGACTAAAATAGATAGAAGCTAACACACTATCACAAAGAATACCCCGGCACCGCGCAATCAGATATCATATTTGTGACAGCCCATTGGTCGAACGCAAAATACGAAACCGCAGTTGCTGCAGCAGCATTTCCTGTCACCTTGTACGCCCACACCAAAAAAAATTGCGCCTGCAGAAAATTTTAACGACTACACCCACGCGCGCAATTTTTCTCGCGATTGTGCGTTCGCGCGGAATTTTTTGCGTGGCCGCTCCCAATTGAGCGGCCGCGCGGATTTTTTTTTGCAATTTTGCGGTCGCGGCCAATTTTCTTCATGATTTTCGCGGCTGCGGCCAATTTTCTTCACGATTTCGCGGCCGCATAAATTAGGTCTGAAAATCTCGCGACGGATATATCCGTTGCGAGGTACAAACTTTCCAGTCTGACTTGGGCTGTGATTTAAGTCCAAATTATTCGAACATTTGGCAGACAAAGCAAGAAAAGACTTACATAAAATTTTCGAAGAATTTGGACTTAAAATCACAGCCCAAGCAAATATACATGTAACAAACTTTCTAGATGCAACATTCGACTTAAAAAATGGAACATACAAACCCTATAGGAAGCCCAATGACGATCCGCTTTATGTTAACAAGCTCTCAAACCATCCACCTAGTATTTTAAAACAACTCCCAGCATCCATAATTAAGCGCATTTCACTCCTTTCATCAAACTGCACAACATTCCAGGAGTCTGCACCCACATACCAAAATGCATTACACCACAGCAATTTTAACCAACAATTAGTATACACGCAAGCTAATGAGGAAACAAGCCAACCACATACGAAGCGACATAGGAACATCATTTGGTTTAACCCACCATACAGCAGGAATATTGGAACACATAGGACGATGTTTCTTAAACTTAATTGACAAACATTTCCCACCACACAAGCTACACAAGATTTTCAACAGAAACACAGTAAAAGTTAGTTATAGCTGCATGAACAACATTAAATCCACAATCACGAAACACAACTCATACATCCTTAGAAAAAATGAAGGAAAAAACAATAGCACAAGTGGTTGCAACTGCAGAAATAAAGATCAGTGCCCACTCGGTGGGCGATGTTTGACGAACAACATCATATATAAAGCAACTATTTCGACAAACAACACTAATGAAACTAAGCATTACATAGGCAAACAGTTTTAAGACAGCAAACAGTTTTAAGGAGCGATACAGAAACCACACCGAATCTTTTCAAAACAAAAAAGGTAGGAATGCAGGAAGCGCACCATCAACCCACACACCCAGAAGCGCACCATCAACCCACACACCCAGAGGCGCACCTTCAACCCACACACCCACTAGCATTGACGTAACCAACCCAACCAATTTAAGACAGCGCCGAATCGAAAATCTTCACCCGCCCAAAGATCGCCCAGCGTGAAACTGACAGTAGCGACCATCAAGTTTTGAAGTAAGCCCACTAATTGTATTTTCACTCTATCTTTACGGTATTGAGCACTTTTCGACATTTCGCGAGCAAAACTTTGTTTGTTTGTTTGTTTGTTTGTTTGTTTGTTTGTTTGTTTGTTTGTTTGTTTGTTTGTTTGTTTGTTTGTTTGTTTGTTTGTTTGTTTGTTTGTTTGTTTGTTTGTTTGAATATGTTTGTTATATATATATATATATATATATATATATATACTTTCATATATATATATATATATATATATATATATATATATATATATATATACTTTCATATATATATATATATACTTTCATATATATATATATATACTTTCATATATATATATATATATATATATATATATATATATATATATATTGTATATATATATATATATATATTTATTTATATATATCTATATATATATATATACGTTGGGTTTGCGACACGAAAGCCGTACAGTGCTCAATACAGTACTGTAGAGCGTTCATATAAGTGCTAAGACGGTTAAAAAAATTAAAAAACTGCTACTCGAGTTTCACGCTCAGCCTTTGCTGGCGATCATCAGACTAATAAAATACTAAAATGTGCATAATAAAATCATTTAGGCTTAAAATTTCATGCATAAAACTTGTTCTCATGACGGCATTTGGCAAACAGTTCTGATCTTTTGCTCTTGATTATGCATTTTAAATGCTCAAAAGGGAACACTCTTGAACAAAAGATCAGAACTGTTTGCCAAATGCCATCATGAGAACAAGTTTTATGCATCTAATCTTAAGCCTAAATGATTTTATTATGCACATTTTAGTATTTTATTAGTCTGATGATCGCCAGCAAAGGCTGAGCGTGAAACTCGAGTAGCAGTTTTTTAATTTTTTTAACCGTCTTAGCACTATATATATATATATATATATATATGAAAGTAACGGCTGATTCTTGATGCTTCTATAATTTTCCGAAAGTAGTGGGCCCTAAGTAGCGGCCCTCCAAAAATAGTCAAATTCCAAGAAACTATAACAGCGGTGCCTTTGAACGTAGCATGTTTTTATAAAACACCTATTTACCGTGTTGACCGCTCTCTCAAATCCATCGAGGCTGGCCATAATTTCCGGGGAGTTTGCCTTTTCCCAGTCTGGTCCTTCTTTGTAGGCTTTCACTGTGAGTCTTTATGCCTCCCCTCCTCTTCACTTGTTGAACATGACCAGGAGTTCATTGGCACAGCTCGCATTAACAAGGCAGCTCTCCGCATTAGATTGCTTGAGGCCTTCAGCACTTTCCACCATTTTCCTACGAATGTGCCGACGCAGCTCCTCGATGTTGTTGGCGAGGGGCAACATTTCCAACATTTCCGCTGAGAGTATTGAGTGAATGGTGGGAGATCCAATAGCGCCACTCGCTCACCAACAACTTTTCGAAGCTGTCGGCGTCTTGTATAAGATCATAATACCTTTTCTCCTACAAAGCTTGGCAACAAATAATGTTTACACATTTTTTAAGAGAGTGACCAAACTTTAATGTGAGCGAAGGAATGTCCACCCGCTGTACACCATCTTCCACATAAAAGTGGCAGAGCGTTTTCACCCCCTGGACAACTGCATCGAACTTGCCTGGCTTGATAAATTCTGACAATTCAGCTTTGGTATTGCACTGATCTTCTCTTAAAACTTTCAATAGGCGTGCGAGTTCGCTCAATTTTTTAGATATAAGTTGAGCGTTTTTAGAACCAAGTTTTTCTATCAAAATGGATCCAAACTCCTTGATTATGGCATCGTTTCTCACAATGACAGTAATGTCGTCTTTCTTCACGGAAGCTATTATTTTATTTAACATAGTATTTTCGTCTTTCGTAAGTCGTGGCATGATCCAATCACGTTCCCAGAGCCAAATATGCCCGGCCGTTTGGGCAACTCAAATGGCTCTGGGACAATCCATTTGAAATACAGGAAAAAGTGTGTATTTGGGGGCATGCACCGTTGGTATTTTTGTACCCAGACCCACACAAACCTTCAGGACGGCCGTTCAATATTCTGCAAAATACATTGACATGTTGGCTGATTCTGGAATTTACTTTTAACAAATAGCAGTAGAAACGTTGTAAGAATATAATCGTGGCTGGTTTGTGATGCGATAAAGTATTACTTGGTAGAAATTTATGGAAAAAAGACTGATAAATGGAAAATAATGCACCAGGTGTGATAGTGATCGATGATCAGTTCACGAGATGAAACCCACTTTTAATTCTTGTTTATTCAAACTTATATGAACACGAGAATATCGTATTATTGTTCTGAATATTATTCGAATATTCGTAGACAGCTACAAGGTAAATTACAACGAAATCTGGAATTTTAAAAACTTATTTCATGTATATAGTACTGCATGTATATCTTTCAAATAAAAGGTGACCATGGTGGTATGTTTGTCATTTGTTGATTTGCAACATTTGATTTGTTACATGTTTTAATCCACTTGTTTGTGTGTAATCGAAATAATCGACACTGTAGCTTTCTGAGGTTTAATAATTTATTAATTCATATTACATCTGTTTATACCGATCTATGTGATTGAAGATTCAAGTACTAGTGGCTGAACCTCACTATGAACCAGCCATATTTGTATGGCCTGTTATTGCCCATTTGAGTATGGCGAAAAAATTCTATGCATAAAAAAATAACAGAGTGAGAGGTTCTTCCTTTACTTATTTTTAAACATTAACTTTAAAGTACTTAACACCAAAGATGTGAGGGGCAGGTGGCACATGCTCACATTTAGCTAATATATGATTTATAATTAACAATTAGACAACGAACCCAAGTTTTCCATGAGCGAATAGTCAACGAGGCAAAGCCAAGTTCACTATCGCTCATAGAAAACAAGGGCGAGTTGTCTAATTGTTTTAGTATAAATTCACCAGCAAAAGTTAAATAAATTCTCGACCATAACATATTCTTCGAGGCTCGCTTAATACATTTTTAACTGCCAACAACAAACGTTCAACAGTCATTTCGGACATCTCCTTGGCCCATACAATAACTGATGGAAAAGTAAAGTTTTCTTGCATAATTTAGCATGGATTTTCACGTACAATATTGAAACAATATATGTCCACTCATTTGATTTGTAAAAGTGACAAAAAGTTGAAAGAAACATTCAATTTAGCATATAGTTTACATCACGAAATCTTGTCAACACAAGCGTAATTTTGAAATGTGTTTTGTTTGCAGTTATTTCGTTTTAAACGAACACAGATAAACAATTTAACGCTCTTACCATTAATAATTCCCATTCTAACCATTTTGTAGCCGTTTTTGTTTTCTATAGAACGTATTGCTTCGCCTAAATGTTCAATTTCTTCTTTCATTTGCCAACTCCGTTATAATTTCGGCGCCATTTTTGCTTAACAGAACAACCGCTGGCTCTAATGATCATTGTTCGTGATATATACTACGCATTTTGTCATTGGTCATTTTTTTTAAAAGAATGACTTTCATTGGTTTATCCCAGAGGTTTATATCACCAATTATAAACTCCTGCAATAGCCAATGAAATTCGAGGATTTGCATTATAAACTTGTAAATTTATACTAACAAGATATATAACACCCCTTGATTGAAAGTCGTGATATTGGATTTTGATTTCATTTGTCACAGTCTAGTTCAGTTGTAAAATTTACTAAAGTTTGTGGAGCCCTTCATCAAATTAAAACCAAGGGCACCACCTTTTTAACTTTATACCCAAAACACTGCTTAAATATATCAACTTTACTCTTAAAAACATTACAACCAGGCTCGTGTAGGCTTTTGTACTGTTAAGGGAAAATGTCGAAAAGAAAGAAAGAAAATCAAACCACTATATTTCAGTGGTTAAAAAAGAATGAAAGTGAAATGGACAGGTGAGTAAATATTTATATGTGAGCGTATTTATACTCTACAGTTTTGTTTGTTAATTTTATTAGCGTCACAATTTGTCACGATAAACGTAATACAAATAATAAAAAAATAAATAATGGCAAGGGATCCACAAAACCTTTAGCCAAGTACTGTTGGTCCATTAAAATAAGCTATGTGAGGTCATCCTATGTATATTAACTAAACAAGCGTACTTTTAAATGTTTTTTAATTCTTAAAAGACATGTCAATTCATAGAAAATCTCTCAACATAAGGATATTAATATATGTTTTGACTATTTTTGGCTCCAGCCATAGTTCTGCATACAACCTCCAAAGTGCAAGTCGTTTTCTTGAAGGAAACAAGAAAACCTGAAATGAGGCAACTGCACCAACGCCAGAGGAAAAACAGGCTGAGAATGCAAACGATGAAGTCCCTGCTTCTGCTGATGACAGCATTGAGTTAGTCCAATATTTTTTTTATTTTCAATTTCATAAAGAAACTTAAGTCAGAGTTAACTTTGTTCACATTTTTAGGAGTTTCCATCTTTACTTTACATTTGTTTCGTTACAGTGACTTGAACTTATTAACAGAACCGGATCAACCCAGTGAAGGTATTAATTTTCCCAAGCGCCACTTTGGGCGTCAACATAAGAGATCATTTAAAGCTGTGTGGTTTGAGCGATTTAAATGGCTTCACTATAATGAGAAGACAGATGCGGTATTTTGTTTCACATGCAAAAAATCGTTACAACACAATGCACTATCGTCGGTTCCCAGCAACGCTGATGTGACGCGTTTATTAGGGGAGGATATTCAAACTGGAAGAAGGCTATGGAAAAAGGCAGAGGTTTTCAGCTATACCAATACTGTTCTTACCAGGGCCGTAGATAGCGGGGGGGGGGGGGGGGGGGGGAGAAGAATTTAAAATGAAGTCGAATCACCGCTGTAGAGAAACGTTTTCTGACCGCCCCAACCAGGAATCGAACTCAAGGTCTCTGGTTTCACGCACCAGTGCTCTACCACTGAGCTATTGGGTAAATAGCTCAGTGGTAGAGCACTGGTACGTGAAACCAGAGACCTTGGGTTCGATTCCTGGTTGGGGCGGTCAGAAAACTTTTCTCTACAGCGGTGATTCGACTTCATTTGAAATTATTCTTCTTCTCGTTCAGAAGTTCGTTACGAAGTTCAAAGTTCGTTTTGAACTACGCAATTGATTGCCGACTACTTGGAACCAAAAAAAAACAAGAAGTCAATCAAATGCATAGTTTAAAACGAGCTTTGAACTTCCCAACAAACTTGCGAACTTTGGAACGAACTTCCGAACATTTCGGTGAAAAATGAGTAGCAAATGACTGCAAAATAATTACTCTAATGGGATAAAGCGCGAACGCAACGTGAAAACTCATTGTCAGAGTTATGATATTAAACGACTAGTTAGTTCTTATACTGTGACACTGGGAACAAATGCTGCTGAAGGACAACCAAATATTTAAGAACTTCTGAACATTTTGGTGAAAAGTGTCAAGTGAGTTGCAAATGACTGTAGTTGTCTTTGTAAATATGTAATACTGTAGTTTTAGACAATCATCTGTATAAATGAGAGAATGTGTCTTAAAAAATATGTTTTAAAATGTTGGAAATTTTGCTCAAATATGATGTCAGATCGCGGGAAATGCCATTTCAGAGACTCAAATTTCAAAAATTTCCCGGGGGACCATACTCCCGGACCCCCCTAGAAATTGGGCACTCTTGCTGCCCCCCTGACTAAAAAATCCTGCCTACAGCCCTGGTTCTTACCACTGCAAAGCTGTTACCAGATACATTGTTGCACCAAATGCCATGGGTAACATTGTTGATATGACATCCAGAGAATATGCAGCAGAAAGATGCGTGAATTTAAATTTTCAGCTGATTTAAATTTTCAGTATTACTATATCTTGATTTAAGACTAGTTTTTTGTCAACAACATGCAATCATAGCTTTTCCACAGTTTTATCGTAATTTCGAATATATACTAGCTAATCGCATGCATGTTTATAGCGATTTCTAATAATAAATTAAAAGTGTTTTTCAAATTTATTTTATTCCAATCTATATATAGGTACTTGCCCTTGGTATACTTCGAAATATCAACAAATATTCAGAACGCAGTATTTTACTCAATCATGGCCGATGAAACAGCTGACATTTCAAACAAGGAGCAAGTTGTAGTTTGCATACGATGGGTGGACGATAATCTTCAGGTTTACGAAGATTTTATTGGACAGGACTACTGCTGATGATATAATCAAAGTACTCACTGCTTATCGATATTCTGTCAATGAAATAATAACTTAGGCCTACGATTCTTAGTAAGATTTATAAGGATAAATTTCCACTGGGCGTATATAAAATATCGCACGCGACTTTTTATATTGTTTTCTCACGCATGGAATAACAATGGGTACATATTGTGTGTGAACAGGGTTCGTGCTACTCCTTGAAGTCCTTAAATACTACTTGACTGAATTTCTGACTTTCAAGGGCACTTGAAAAGCCCAAGAAATTTACAGTTTTTAAAAAAATCCTTAAATGCTCCTTAAATTTTTTGTCAAACGTAAATTTATATTTTCGCTAAATAGAAGTAAAATCCATAGAAAAAAATTGTTGCCATGATCGCGATGCTATAAATGCGAGAAAGTGTGAGGTAAGTTGTTCAATTGATACAACTTGTAGAATGTTACATCAAGTAGAATTGATAGGAACCTACACTGGTCAATAAATTGTGGGTTCGGTCTTCCCGCCATTTTTTTTTTCAGAAATCAGTGAATCGTTCATTTTATAAACAATGAATCAAACATGCATGCAGGAGGAAATGTGTTTAATTCCGACTGGCTTTTCTCACACATCATTACATATTCATAACACTTCGGCCAATGAGATGTCCTGATTTAAGTCACGTGTATATACCTGGAAACCCAGTCCAAATCAGAAGCTTAATTTATGCAAGTGGGCAGGGTTTCGAAGCTGAGAGAAATTGACGAGAAAACAATACATATGTAAATTCTAAATTTGAATACTGTATTTAGAAATCTTTTCTAAATACAGTAAACTGTATTTAGAAATAATTTCTAAATACAGTTTACTGTATTTAGAAAAGATTTCTAAATATAGTGTTCAAAGTTAACATTAGAAGGTATATATATATATATATATATATATATATATTCATTTCAACAGTGAGACCAAGCACTCACAATTTATTACGCAAATAACATATTACAAACACGTTTTACCCTTTTAAACTCAACTACTATTTCGCGTTAAACGAAATGTTAACAGGCAATTATTAAATGTATTACCCGACAACATCAACTGTTCAGGAACAACATTTTGCTGAACCGGATTATCAAATTCAGACCAGTCATATTCACTCAACAACGCATCCAGTGCTTCATATGCTGTGTCATAATTCAGTTCTTTCTTGTCATTTACCTCCTGAATAGAAACAACCTCGTCATCCTTCAATACGCATGGTCCAACACTGCTTGATACGGCCATTCTCTGCTCTTTATCGGCCTTCTCGTACGCAAATAAAGCAGACGAAATATGGCCCGTTCGCTCGCGTATTAGTTTTTCCTCATGCTTTCCTTGAAATAAATTTGTAGGTGTAGTTACCCGAAGACAGTGAGCTGTCTTTGTCTCTCGACCGGCTTCTTTCATCAAGGAAGGAAGAATTGAATTCAACTTATGAATACCTACAGGTGCATTGTCAAATTTATAATCTGTTTTACTCGGCCGAAAGTAAAATGCTTCATCAATTCTTTCTAACCCCCTAACCAAAGAGATATACTGCTTAAACATATCAACAAGACATGGCTTAGGGAACGGTCATTATTTATGGCGGGGGTTGGGGCTGAAGAGAAACTATTTTGACACCAAAAATTTTTTTACCCAATGAAATCAAGACCAGAAATTCAAACTACCCAACCATGTATGTGTAAATAAAATCTTTTACCCAACCCAAGTAAAAATATTCTTATAATTTAACATACCATAATTTCACTGTAATTCTGACAAAGCCCAATTTCCAGCATACCGTCCATAACGTGTTTGAACAACAAGAGGAACTGGATCAACAGTTTGTAGGTGTTCACTTTCATGTTCATCTCCAGTCTCACTCTCTGATCCAAATTCTTCCAAAATAAGGTCCTGGTCACTTTCACTATCACTGTCAATGTCACTGCCCGTCTGGTCTTTGTGTTGCTGTTCCAAAACTTCTTCAATGGACCTGGCATGACTCTTCCGTAAGACATCAGCTGTAATTGCATTCAATTTTTCTTTTTTCTTCCCTTTCTTGTTCAACTTGTTTTTGTCAATGTACTTATCCAATTCTTGAATCTTTAATTTGTTGATTTCTCCTTGTAGTACCAGGTCGAGCCAGTTATACTCATCATACGTTTTCTCTTTCCTTTGATTCTGCTCTTTCTCTCTTGCTCTTGCTCGAATTCCCTTTGCCGATTGCAGGTTTGTAAGATGTTCTATGGATGCAACAACATATTCTCTTTTTACATAGAATGTTTCCGAAAATTTTGTGACCTCATCTTGTTGCTGCAAGGAAATCTTGCCACCCTGAAACAATTTTGTAATGTTAGCTCTTGGTTGCCAATCATCTACATGTCTAGCAGCACCACTTTCTGTGCATGATGGTGGAACTGCCACAGGCATATAGTGAAATGGTCTCTCAGAGTCTGGGACAGGCTGGGGTACCCTCTTGGCTGGCAAACCAGTCCAGGAAACACAAGAATCACATCTATCTTCATCTTTCTCGCATGCAAATTTGACAAATTCCATGAACAGTTCTCCAGTATTGTAATGGGTATAAAAAAAACGTCAGTACTTTCTCAATATATGCTGATCCAGGAACAGTCTTTTTTCCTGATGAACTTGATGCTGAGTTGTATTGTGTGAGATACTTTTGGTCGAAATAAAACAGCTCATGGTTGCTCTCAGACAAATATGACTTTATTCTTTCACCAAGAACTGGAGCTCCATCAATTCTCTCAACCAAAAGCTTTGATACGTGCCATGCATTTTTCTTCATCCTTTCCTCCTCCAATTCTTCATACTCTTTAATTCCCAAGGCATCTATCTCTTCCTGGGCCATTCCCTCAAACTTCTTAAACCGTTCCCACTCTATTGTGGAACCATCCAGTACAGAATCACCAATGGTAGAATTGGTCCTTTCTGCTTCACCCTGCCCACTGTCTCCTCTTGATCTGTGGAGTTGAATCCTGTAATCAGGGCCAAACATTCGGCAGATTTCAGCATCGCGAAACTTTACTTCAAAGTTTGACACTCCAACTCCTGGGCCCGCATCTGTCAAGTCACACCATCTAGGTTTAACAATTGGTAGTTGGAGATCTTTGATGATCATCAGAATGTCTTGACAGCATGTTGTGACATCTTGTATGGATTGGTGGAATTCACCACCCAATGGAGCTTCTTGAAAGCACTTTTCAATTCTTTCTTTCACATCAGTAAGCTTTGTGTGTATCCTTGAAAAAACTTGCTTCTCTGCTTGGCTTTCTAACATCTCACAAAAAGATAGGGCTGGTTCAAGTTCTTTCTTTAAATTCTGTAGCCGCTCATTCTCATAGCAAGTATAAATACAGTGATTGAGTCCAGTTGCCTTTGTAAAGTCGTTTTCCTCCGTCATATCTTGGTAAAGGAAACAAGCATTGTGAACAACAGCACAGGTCTGTCTGAACTGGGCACTATAACTCTGGCCACTAGCTTGTACATGTACTTCAAAAAGGTCTGGATTGCGTTGCCTCAATCTAAGAGTCTCACTGGCCCATGTTGATCCACTTGATCCAACTATAGCCTTTGGGCGTACAAACACAAAGTGACTATCTTCTTCCGTTACCAACTTCTCTTCCCCTACATCAGACATAGTTGTGGCTTTTGAGAATATGCGATGTGCGCCTGGGGTCTGGTATACAAGTTTCTCTGGCCAATCATATTTTGGAAGTGTCCTTGCTTTGTCAACATCTGTTAGTGTTAAAATTCTCTGATTTCTGGTGTTGGAAAAACCTTCTGAAGTACCAGGGCGCAAGTAGGCCTTGTCATCAATACTTCTCATAAATCATAGGTGAGAACATTCTTCAGCTTCTTTACCAAAATATGCAAATTTTACATTTTTCACATGAGCTCTTTGGTAGTGAGTGTTCTCATTATCAATGTCTTCAGCCTTTGAAGGTTTCTCTGTGCAAAACAGTCCCTTTCCGCTATGTTTCTTTGCTTGAATAGACCTTAAAGATTTTGGTTTGCTGAGATTGTAAACTGTTGTTGCACTCTTGATCATTTTCTTATTCTTGCATACCAATCCGTAATTTGCAATGTTAAGAAGATCCCTCTTCTTTACCCTGCTATTAGTGTACATAACCAAGTCATGCCTGCGCCCATGGTAGGTTGCCTTGTCCTCAATACTCTTTGCAACAAACTCTTCATCATCACTGTCTAATACGGATGTCCTCCCTTGACTTGTTTTCGCACGTCTTTTTACTCTAGCTTCTTCAAAAATTTTAATGGCTTTTCTTCTTTGCATCTGTTTATGTTTTTATGTATTTTTCTTATCATTTGACTCTTCAGATAGCATACAATCAATGCTTTGCAATCTCTCCTTGTGTTGCTCTATATCATCCTCCATTTCTGTAATTACTGCATCATCCCATTTCCTCTCTTTGCTTCTAACCTGGTTGATTCTCTTTCAGTTGCTTCTGTAAGCTTTCTTTTCTTTTCATTCAACACCATCGTAACTGAGTTTTCTGCTGTTCTTTTTGCATCTTTCCAAGATTCTACAACGTCTAAGACCTGTTAAAGTAAAGTAAATTAATCAGTGTTTCCAAGAAAAAAACTACTTGGGTTCACGATACATAGTCTATTTCATAAATTATAACCCCCAGGCATTTGACATGTTGCGGGGATCAAAAGCAGAAAATGCCTCATACCATGGGAAAAAGTAGATTGATGAAAATGGTAATATTTTATGATGAATCCATACCTTGCTAGTGTCTGTTTTGACACTGTCCACATCGATTCCAAGCTTATCGATTTGGCTCCTTGTCCGATTGGCACTGAGCATAACTCTTACAACTCTTCTATCCCATTCAGTGTCGACTGTACTCAATATTCCGTGAACTTTGTCAGCATCAAGATCCATTTTCTCAACGAATCTGTCTTCAGTGTTCTGTTCTGCACAAATCATATTCAGAAAAACTTCAATTCCAAAACTGTCTGGTCGTAGCACGATAAATTTCTTATTCAGGCTCTTTACATAAATAATGTAGACAGGGAGACCCCATTCTTGATGTAACAGTGTGCATAGGTGAACGCGTTGACGAATGGGGGTGCCCTGTTTTGAAAAGCGAAGAAGAGTTCAACTGTTTCGTCGAATGCAAGAAAACTACAGTCATATTCCCTGCCATCGTCTGCCACATAATCCGATTTTAGCAAGTCAAAAACCGCCAAAAGACCTTGGATCTTTTGTTTCTTTTTTTCATTTGATTTTAAGTGACTTTCTTGTAGTAACTTTTCGAGAACTCGCCGGTTATCCTTTACAGAGCACGGCTGTAATGACTTGCACAGATGATCACTAAAGCGTGCTTGTCGAATTAAATCAGCTCTTGCATCATTCTTTGATCTCAACACAGCTGAATGTAATTTTCTTGGTCTGCCAATCTTTACTTGCTCATCCATATGTATGTAGAATTTACATGTGGCGTCTTCACGCGTGAAATAAAATCAGTGACATTTGACGAGACCCGACGTTGATCCGATATAGTTCCGAACACCACTCGGGAGTCGAGTATGGACCGGGTACCAAACAATGATTATCGATCATGCCATCATGGCGACTGGTGAAAACGAATTCGAAAGCTTTCTGAAGTCAATTGATCTTGCTAAGGAATATTTGGAACGATTTAAGGAGACTGGTTTCGACGACATTGGTTTAGTCAAGTCACTGGAATTGGAGGAACAGCGGCAGATGTTTGATCTGGTGGGTTTATCAGCGAAACCAGGACATCTGTTGAAGTTCAAGAAGGCTGTAGCTGCATATTTTCGCAGTCCAGACGACACGGGTGTATTAAACACATCAACACAACGAATTGATAATTGTGTTCAAAGCACCGTACCTCAGAAGGAGGTTCAAAAAAGTAAGTGTTGTTGTCGTTGTATCCTGTGTGTTCCTTACATGTATTAAAAGCCTTTCAATTTTCATGATTCATCCTCACGTGTGTCAAACATAACTTAAATTTAATAATGGAATTTTCATAACGTGCTGGGCATTTTTAATACTATTTAATAACTTTCAAAATATATCAAAAGAATTTAAAATAAATATATATTTACTTTTAAATTTATTTTTAATAGCCATTTCACTGATTGGTGGAAAATTTGTCCTGGGTGGGAATGCCAAACCCAAAGAAAAGGAACCCTGGGAAAAGTATGTGACACCAAATGTGAAATCTGAGAGGCTGACTTATCACAACAACTTGACTAAGGAAATCTACCTATCAGCCTATACTAGTAAGCAATCTGGATTCCAAGCTTATTTAAATGGGCAGCGTTGGTTTCGCTGGGGAATTGAATGCAGCCTACAAAAACTTGAGAAGGTTGTATCATCATACAAAAATGGCCAAATCCCAAAAGAGAATATAGACTGTGCAAGGTACAGGGAATTTCCAGAGGATGTGAAGATGGCGGATGTGAGTAAGAGCCAAAGAGCATTGGACCACATTACGACCACAATAAAAACAATAAATGAGGAAAAAAGTAAGCTGCTGAATAGGAACAAGGAACTATATGGGGATAATCTAGAGCCGAAGAATTGGGCAAGCAATGAAATTGCTTTTATTCAAGCCAAGACAATGCAGGCAGAGGAAATGCTGAAGGAATCTGAGCATATTGCTCATGACATTGAACATGTGAGCAATCACTTGAAGAAGAGATTTAATTCGGCCTCTGTCAATGAAAATGAGAAAAAAAGAAAAGCAAAAAGAGCCAAAGAACAAAGATCAAAGGCAAAGAAGAAGAGAAGTGATGTAGCTAAATCTAAAGTGACCTGTCTAAACAAGGAAAGTGACATGTCAAGTGACACGCCAAACATGAGCTGAGCCTGAGGACTTTATATTTAACAAGTTTGACAAATTGTATATTAATTACTTGATCTATGAAATGTTTATTTAAAATCCTTTCACTCATTGCTAGTCACTCCCCTCATGGTCTCGTTGCTTACCTAAACTATCACGATTGTTTACAATGTTTTACCTAAAACATCACGATGGTTACTGGACTGTTAGCTTACAGTGTCTTACTTAATAAGAAAAATACCATGAAATAAAAACATTGGATGTATTCAGATATTTGAAATAATTATGTTGTCTTTTGACTTTTTAAAATGACGTTTCATAACCTTCAGAATTCTTTAATATATCATCTCAAAACGCAGGAAATAGCATTTCAGAGACTATATTTCAGAAGCCTGGTTTCTGGTTTCCATTTGGTCACTAGTGCTCATTGACACAGTTGCTGCTGGGATAGGATTTATTCTATCCCAGCAACTGCCGTCGACCGCTTGTGACCCACCAACATCCAAATGTCAGTCAGGATTCAAATTTCCAAGGGAAAGCACAATACACCCCACCTTACTATTAATTTTGACAAACTAGGCTAACCCGAAGTATCATCTGCCAGCACTAGGTAGATAATGCTGGCATGCGTGTAGTCCCCATTTATAACAAGGGTGTCCACAGTTAGTAAGGCTCTCATTTGTACTGTATACTCTACTGACAAATGTACTTTTGGATGAAGTGCCAACTGAAGATATTTGAACCAAGGCTACATTATGTGCAGTCTAAGATGAGTAAAGTCATAGTCAGCACTAAATTATGAGTTTTAAGAAATGATTTTATTAACCTTTTCACCACCACGTTAAGCTATTTAGAATTTTATTCTGGTTAAACACTTTGAAGCCTGAACACAGCAATTGTCGTTTTTGGTAATTAGCCTGCTGAGCCTGAACACGGCAATTGCCGTTTTCTCAATTAACAATCTTTTTGTTGTTGAAACGTCAATTGCCGCGGTCGGTTACGGTAAATTTACACGTGAAGACTTTTGATACACTTATAAATGATGAGGACAGTGAAATGGAAGAATCAGGTATGTGTCTGAATTGTTTGCTTCGCCAAAATTTGGTTTTTGGTTAGTTTAACTGTAAAAATATTTCGCTAATACACAGATTTGAGGAGAACATGTTTATCTGGACAAGGATTTGTTACATTTTTGTGGCCTTTGTGCGCCATTTATTATTATTTGTGTTTTGCTCATGTATGTACTTCAATGCCACTTTCACTAGGGGAAGAATCTGATTTTGATGAAGAAATCGCTGTTCACAGAGATATATCGGAAGTCACAGAAGGTGAGAGAGTAAATGATCATAATTTAGATGAAGTCGATGAAGATAATTTGGATGAAGTCGATGAAGATAATAACTATGTTCCCCCCACTGAGCAACCAGCTGAACAAACCCAACCTCAGATAACTGAAATTCATGAATGGAGTTCAAGAGTGGAGGACATACAAAAAGAGCCTGAAGCACATAATTTTACAGGAGAAAGAAAGCATGGAGAAGATATTGATCATAGTAGTACTCTTTTTGATATCTTCAAATTGTTTATAACTCAAGCATTTCTCAGATCTATCAAACAACAAACCAATATATATGCAAGTCAACAAATTGCTATAAATTCAAGACAAGGAAATGGAACTAGGAGAAACTGCCTTTTCTCTTTGTGGAAAACTTTGACTTTAGTTGAGTTGAAGAAATTTCTTGCGATTGTTTTCCATATGTCACTAGTAAGAAAACCCCAACTACGTGATTATTGGGCGACTAACCCAGTTTTACATTCATCATTTGCCAAATCATTGATGTCAAGAGATAGACTTGTGGCAATTTTATCATTTTTGCATGTGAATGATAATACACACCATATTCCAAGAGGTCAACCAGGTCACGACCCTTTATTCAAAGTAAGACCGTTCATCGACCATTTATTAGATACATGTACTTTGAAACAAGTTTATTCTCCTGGAAAAGAGATTACCCTTGATGAGCAAATATGCCCTTTTCGAGGTCGTATTGGCTTTAGAGTGTATGTCAAAAGTAAACCACATAAGTATGGTCTAAAACTTTGGATGACCTGCGATGCTGTCACAGGGATTCCCCTTACTTTCGAAGTCTATACCGGGAAGAGTCAAGACAATCCCGAGGCAAACACAGTGGCAAATTTGGTCGACCGGCTGGCTAGTGAATTCGAAGACAAAGGCCATACCCTGTTCATGGATCGGACAGGGGCGGATACAGGGGGGGGTGACTGGGTGACTAGTCACCCCCCTTCCCTGTCCCAACCAATACATGATTATACAGCGATACACTAATACACTACCAGCTGTTTATACAAATCACAACAGTCACTCGTGTGTAAAACGCGGTGCATAAATTATATTGTATAACAATACTTATTGATACAGGCCGTAGCTATGGCCTCTTTGCAATATCTGATCATGATACGCTTCGATAGGGTTACTTGAAGTTTATCGATTTCCTTACGATTTTCACTGGCCAGTTGAAATGGAGGCTCACCTGTTCGGAAACTAGCTGTTGTCATCGCTGCATGAGCAGAGGTAAGTTATTTTAATTTACATTCCTCCATTTTTTGAATAGTTGTTTTGAATGAACTTGTTGTGAATCTTAAAATAAAACCTCTATATTGGCTTTAGCCTTGTTAATAGTCAACTCAAGTGTATGAGTTAACTGCAGTGAAGACTCAAAACTAAAGTAAACTAAAATCAATGAAATGAAATGTACTTGGAATTGGCCTTTTGAAACTAAGGGGCTAAGCCTAGCTTAGTCTAACAGTCAGGCCAAGTTCCTGACACTGACTCGATGTAATGAAGATCCGGAGCCTAGGTAAACAGTGACTTGTAAATTAATTAAATATTTTATTTTGTATAGAGAGACATTCATGAATAGGCCTAAAGCTGTTAAAAGGTACCAACAACTTGGTACTATTAAAAGTGGACGAGGAAATCATAGACGACCTGGATATAGCCGAAAGCATGAACACGTTTTTCTCATCGGTATTTACGGAAGAATCATTTGAAGTCTTTCCTGTTATAGACAGTGTCGTTGACGACGAGCTATGTGATATCGTTTGCACAACAGAAGAAGTCGAGAGGCTCTTAAAAAATCTAGACGCTACCAAGTCCCCTGGGCCTGATAGTATTCCGCCACGTATTGTGAAGGAATGTGCCACTGAGTTAGCACCTTCCTTATCAATCTTGTTCAATCAAGCGTTTTCTTCTGGAGAACTTCCAATAGACTGGAAAATGGCAAATATTGCTCCAGTACACAAGAAAAAATCCAAATATGCCAGAGAGAATTATCGCCAGATCTCTCTCACGTCAATTATATCTAAGGTTAGTGAAATGATCGTTCGGGACAGAGTCGTAGACTTTTGGCTAAATCGACAAACATTTAACCCAAACGAATTTGGATTCCTTCAGAATAAGTCTACAGTATCGCAATTATTATTATGCTATAATGACTGGTCTAAATCAAGAAACAATAACAAACCAACCGATATAGCCTTTTTAGATTTCCACAAAGCTTTTGACAGCGTCCCACACGAAAGATTACTTTATAAACTCAAACAACACGGCATTGGAGGCCCGCTACTTGGATGGTTTAGAAATTTTTTAACTAATCGTAAACAACGAGTTGCTGTTAGAGGTTCGTTTTCGGATTGGTCCGACGTTAAATCAGGAGTGCCACAGGGGACTATCCTTGGCCCTATCCTCTTTTTAA
The DNA here is from genome assembly GCA_964035015.1 of Corallium rubrum. Taxonomy (NCBI): domain Eukaryota; kingdom Metazoa; phylum Cnidaria; class Anthozoa; order Scleralcyonacea; family Coralliidae; genus Corallium; species Corallium rubrum. The sequence goes on from OZ035997.1 coordinate 69,934,054, forward strand.
TTTATATTAACCACTTACCAGTCGGTGTATCGAGTTCTGTTAAACTTTTTGCGGATGATGTTAAACTTTATCGTGAGTTGTCGGATGTGGAAAGCGACATGTTATTATTACAATCGGATTTGAATCGAATGAGTAATTGGGCCGAAACGTGGCAAATGTCCTTTAACCCTGACAAGTGCGAAGTAATGCGCGTATCACATCAACGGGACCTTTCAGTACCCAAGTATTACTTCTCTGGCAAATTACTTAATGCTGTACATCATACTAAAGACTTAGGCATAATTATATCAAACGATCTGAAGTGGAACGACCAAATCAAGTCAACAAAGCAAATCGAATTTTGGGACTAATCAAGCGATCAGTTGGCGCTTCAAATACAGCTGTTTTTATCAAGTTATACAAAACCTTGGTAAGACCAATATTAGAATACGCAACACCTGTCTGGTCCCCTTACCTGGTTAAAGACGTAAAAGCTCTTGAGAGTATTCAAAGAAGAGCGTCAAGATTGGCTCTCAAACAAAAACGTGGAGAAATGCTATATGAAGAGCGCTGTGAATTGCTAAAATGGAATACTCTTGAAAAACGCAGAACTTATTTCTCATTAATTGAATGTTACAAAACAGTGTTTAACCTTAATGGTATAAAATTTGAAGAAGTCTTAAATTACAAACACTTAAATAAGACAAGAGCAAACCATAAGTTCTCCTTATATACTAAATTATCAAAAATAAATTGTTACAAGAACTCATTTTTTGTAAGAATTATTAAGTTATGGAACTCTTTACCGTCAAAAGTTGTAGAAGCTATAAATTTTAAATCGTTTAAAGGTCAACTTCGGTTGCACCTAAACTTGTACTAGGCAAACATTTTTCATTTTACATTTAAATTTTATAACTTTAATCTGTAAAGAACATTTATATACTCTATTAATTTAGGGGATTTTATTATAGGGTTAACCTCCCAAATCTCCTGCTCGGACTTAATACATTATTTTATTTTATTTACCATGTATTAAGTACCTTGAATAAAACTATTGATTGATTGATTGAAAACCAACGAAGCGATAAGTATTAATCGATCTGTGCGACCTTACAAGAACAACTGGAGAGGCCATAGCTACTGCCATACGTAGTTCTTTGGAAAGTCATCGCATTGATCTGCTCAATTGCTGTGGTCAGGCATATGATACAACTGCATGTATGAGCACAGATGCAAAAGGAGTTCAAGCTCATATTTCTAAATATGCACCTAATGCAGATTACCAAGGGTGCTGTCTTCATTCATTGAATCTCGTTATATGCCACGCATGTAAAATTTCTTCGATTCAGAACATGATGGACTCATGTCATGAGCTTTTCAGTTTCTTCGATAACTCTCTGAAGCGTCAAAACTTCTTGGAAGTCATTATAGGCGCACTGGCACCTGAAGTCAAGAAGCACAAGTTGAAAAATTTGTGCAAAACAAAATGGATAGAACGTCACACGGCATTTGAGACCATATTTTCCCTATATGAGTACATAGTTATCACTCTGAACGAAATCTGTCATTCTTCACAAGATGAACAATTCTATCCACATGACGAGGAGTGGAATTGGGACGGAGAAACCAAGGCCAAAGCCAATGGACTAAGACATACGTTCACAAACTTTGGACATATAGTCTGTTTTGTTTGCGCCAAAGATATGTTGGAGCCAATGCGACCCCTCGTTAGTGCTCTTCAGGGAGAGTTGATGGAAGTATATTTTGGTTTTCAGAAAATAGACCAAGTCACCAATTCATACCAAGATATTCGTGCAGATGTCGACTCGTGGTTTGCCCGCATGTATGAGAAGACCCTGAACTTGGCTACAATAGTTGGTTCCAGTGAACAACGACCAAGAATCTGCAGCAGGCAAAGGAATCGCGAGAACTATCCATCCGACTCAGTTGCTGACTATTGGAAGCGGTCTGTTGTGGTACCCTTCCTTGATGTGATTTGTGCAGAACTTACCAGTCGATTTAGCAAAGACAAGAGGGCACATTATGAGTTATGTGCCCTCATACCTGCAGTGATTGCAAAGAAAAGCCCAGATTCGGTGGTTGCTCTCAGCAAAACCTTGATGAAAAAATGGTCTAATATCATGCCAATCTCATCTGCCTTTGACAGCGGACTTTTCCGATGGTATTATTTGTGTAAAACCAATGGAGATGCGTTAGCCGGCTTGTCTAGTTCAGTCACCAGCATGTTGGCGGATGGCGGCATTGCAGATCGTATTTTTTTCCCAAATGTTCGGGAACTTGTCGTGGTATTGGCGGTTCTTCGAATTGGCAGCACAGAGGCAGAAAGATGGTTCCCTGCCTCCGTCGACTCCACACTTGGCTCCGTAGTGCAATGACCACTAAAAGACTCTCAGACTTGGCAGTGATTGCAATGCATGGATTCACAGTTACAATCACCAACCAGCAAATTTTGGACCGTTATGTTGCTACACATCCAAGACGAATGCAGGCTTTGTGTCTACTGGATGATCCAGATGACTGTGACTGACTGAGAGACAGTCACATATACATATAAAGATTTATATTTTCAGTTTAATTGGTCGTGAGTTGATACCTAGTAATTAGTACACTAACAGTACTATACTAAGTAATAGTAACTTACTGAACTAATGTCATAGGAAGAAGCATATTGCTATGTAAGCTAAGTGTTTTTCCATCTCTAAGTATTATATGATTGACGTAATGTATTGTTCCTGTAGTTATTTCAAATTTTATATGAAAGATCAGGAAACTCGATGTTAATCCCAGGGTGCATTCCATGTAGGTCACGCCGAAGATCTTCGGCATGAGTTTCAAAAGTGCTCGGCATGCTGGTGCACAATCACACTGCAGTCAGCGCACATATACAGCTATGCAACTATCAGTGGGGGCGGCGCCGGCGTCTTCACCTTTGGCGCAGCATCTGAACACCCATGGCTTATCTTCGGCGTGGGGTTGACATGGAATGCACCCTGGTGTTAATCATAATTTGCTGTGTTTCTCGCGTGCAAAATGTGTATAAATTTATTGTAATGGTGCACTGCTAAGTTTATTGATGAACAAGGCTTGTGAAACGGACCCTTTGTTTCATAACAAGAGAATGTGGTGAAGATTTTGACATTTAAATATTACCATCTATAATTTAACGCTTCAGTCACCCCCCTTGCAAAAATCCTGTATCCGCCACTGGATCGCTATTTTACATCACCAACTATTGCTGACAAGCTTCACAAGAAAGGCATCAATGTTGTTGGTACTGTACGGAAAGATCGAAAAGATTTACCCGTCAGCCTGAAGACAAAGAAGTTGAAGAAAGGACAACGCATAGCACTTCGATCAGGTCCTGTCCTTGCAGTAAAGTGGAAAGACACCAGAGATGTTATTATGTGTTCAACAGTTCACAAAGACAGCATGATAACGACTGGTGCCCATGGACAACATGAGGACAAACCGGTGTGTGTTGCAGATTACAACAAATTCAAGTGTGGTGTTGACAGGCATGATCAGACTCTGTCTTACCATGCTTTTCAACAACGAACCATCAAGTGGTGGAAAAAACTATTTTTTCATTTGATAGATATATCAGTGGCTTGCACACAAGTTTTGTACAACTTGTCCAGAAGTGATGCTAACCAAAAGCTAAAGATAGACAAGGTTTATCGACTGTTGGCAGAATCATTGGCAAGAGAAGCAACCACAGAAGAAATAGTTCCTGAAAATGACCAGCCAAGCATTCAAAATGACAGAATAACCCATTTTCTAAGTCCAAACCATGCCAAACCAGGTTCCAAAAGCACGAATCCCAGGACGACAATGTATCGTGTGTAAGAAGAAGGGTGAAAGGAGTGAATCTTCCTACAGTTGTTGACCTTGCAAGTTCCACTGTGTACCACCCCCTGTTTTGAGCTGTACCATCGCCGGTTGAATTTTGAAGAATCATCTCTTTGTAACAATGAATAAAAAAAAACTGATTTGGCGATTTTTAGCTTTATAACTGTAAATAAACTATTAATTTTATTGTAATTGTGTTTGTAAAAAAAAATTTTTTTGTAAAAAAGACTCTATTTTGAAGATTCATGAAATCTACACATTGTAAAATATCCTACTGAAACTTCACACAAAGTAAGAACATGAACTGTTGAACCTAAAAATATATTACTTGTTACTCTTTATAGCAAACGTAAACAAATAAATGACTTTAAAAAACCATTAAAACTGCTAGGCTGGGCGTGCAATTTCAGATTCAGCCCCAGGCCTCAAAGTGTTAACATGCCAGATTTTATTCTACTGCAGAGGGAATGCATTAGCTGGTTGGGGTGGCCTTGCAAACTCACATTGAATGGGTCAACTCACTGTTACTTAGGTTTGCTGAGTATCCCTGTTAATTGGCTAGAAGTAACCTGGTGCAGGCACTAGAAATGGGTTATGGTCCAAATCAAAAAGTTCAACACAGTAAATGTAATATTAATTTTATTGAGTAAACAACCAGAGCTAGTAGTGGAAAATTGTTCTCTCGAGGTGGGTATTCTTAACTTCTGGCTTTTAAATACATGTTGACTGCAGCTGTTCATTACTTAAGAACTAATACAGAGATTGTTGTTTGCAAAAGTAAAACTACAGTTGGTGACTTTACTATGAATAGACCTTTGGCTGAACTGATTTTTCAAAGTAATTTTGTTTTAATTTAATTTAATTTAATTTAATTTAATTTAATTTAATTTAATTTAGAAAGCAGATTTTGGATATACAGTGTGCACCAAAACATTGACTGTAACCATCAATCACAGAATCACTGTCTGTTAATTATCAGGAGGGGCAGAAGGCACTTCTCGAGTACGGATTACTACTAGTTAACGTCTGAGATGCTATTTGTGAGGGAGATGGCAATAGAATACTTCGGTCATGGAAGTATACTTCTTACTCTACCTCCAAAATGAAGAGAGGTCAGCAGTAAAATATTCTCTGGAAGCCCTTTATTTAATATGTCAAGTGTTTGCAAACCTGAGTCCCCAAGCTGCACACAAGTTAATTTGGAACCGCTCTGTTAAAAACAAAGCAGGACGGAGAGGAAATATTCCTAATAATTTTACAATAAGATCCTCAAAGGTGCAGTAAAGAATCTTGGCCCAAATGCCTCTAAGAAGTCTCTCGACAGGATTTGTCATGCTGTGCTGTGACACTTTTGCATAATTTTGATGAGGAGGTCAAAATAATTAAGAGGTCAGGAAAACATGTCAAGCCATCCACTGCAGGAGATCTCACAAAAGTTGTAAATGAACTTGTTGCACAGAGGGCACTATGTCTGACACCAGGGCGCCAGTATGGTTGTTACAAAAACATGAAACCTAGTCTTCTGTATGGCTTTCGTTCCCAGAAACTGTACAACTGTACAAATCAACACAAAAAGAACATTGTTCTTAATGTGCATGCTGGATAAACATAACCTATCCAGCAATGTTATGGATAGGATGCATAATTATACTATATATATGTACAGTATTGTTAAATTATTTATTATAATTAAATATACAGGTAACTTTAAAGGTGACGAACAACAATCCCTATTACACAAATTTACAGACTCGCACAAAACAATATTTGCAATGCAATTGATATAGGTTGTACATATGGCCCCAAGGAACACCAGTTTCAATCAGAATCTATTTTACCAGTTAAACATAATAGCATGACACCTGCTCAAGAAAGTTCTAGACAGTTGTAACTTAGAAACACTGGCTTTAAATTTCACTTGCCAGTCAGAGCACTGAATGTCAACATAGGCTAAACAAACTTGATGAGTGTGTAATAAGGACTGTCATGGAAGTATTTCTTACTCTACCTCCGAAATAAAGAGAGGTCAGCAGTAAAATATTCTCTGGAAGCCCTTTATTTAATATGTCAAGTGTTTGCAAACCTGAGTCCCCAAGCTGCACACAAGGTCTTCTAAGTTTATATATTAGTATCATGCATTATACAATATGGAATTTAATGCATGTTTGTATGTCTTAAGGCTCGTTTACACAGGGGATTTTTATCATTCTGATGTATGTGATTGGATTGTCTAACAAATGCACTGGACCACCTATGCAAAGCTATATGATTCAATAATTTTGTGAGTCATTAACTCCATCCCATGGGCCACGATGAAACAAAATTGCAGGAAAAATCGCCTCTGTAAACGAGCCTTTACAAAATATTCCTGTACATATATATGATTATTCTGCTGTTATTACCATACTGTAAATTTAAGTTGAACTGTCTTTTATTTTATTTTAATATTAAACAAAATTTAATACTTCAGTTCAAACACTGAATTATATTCGACTTGAAGATATAAGAAACCAATATTAAATTGTCAAGTATAGTTGTTTAACCCATTCCCTTCATTCCATTAGTCAAGTCAATATCCCAGTTTGAGTTGAGTCAAGGCAGACTTGACCAAGTCAATTCAAATCAAGCAGTCATATTCAATATTTCGGTGTGTGTATACGTATGTATGTATGTATGTATGTATGTACGTATGTATGTATGTATGTATGTGTGTATGCTTTATTTATTTATTTTCTGTCAATAATTAACTTGTGTGCCATTTTATTGTAAATGCTTTTGGTGTAAGCTCCCTAGATAAGCCATTTGTGCTTTTAGAACAAACACTCGTCAAAAATATGTTTAAATAAAAAATATATATATAATTTTGTGCATGACAACAAGCCTAATGAGTACACTGTAACCCATACCTATATACCGAGGGGAGCCTTTATTATTTTATTCTGGCTAATACTGTACCAGGTGATTTATGTGCCCTAATAATATAATGGTTTAAAGTTCGCCTCAGTTCCACAGCATCTACTGTACATAAAAATGTCTAGGCTCGTGCTTTGTGATTTATGCCTCTCCTAAAACTTATATCTTTACTTACTGAGGCTGTCTTCAGCATAAATCATGCTTGTTTTGGTGTAAACTTGACGAGTTTGTGTTGTTGGTATGCTCTTGGTTGTCTTCTTTTTCTGTATAATTTCATGCATGGAATTAGCACTCCTGTCATAGCACACAGAACACCCAAATTAGAAACTCGCTTTGCTCGCTGCTTTGCAGCTCATTACCAATTAAATTAGTATATAATCACCACGAAAAGTTGTAAGAAACTTATAATTTATAAACAATTTTTTTCCCAAAGTTTATTTGTTGTTTACCTTATTATTAGATTCATTAAATTCCACTGAAAATGATTCAAATAACCAAAGGCCCACATCTACACCATCATCAGCTGTGCCAAAGCTCATTGATAACAAGAGAAAGCACATGGAGCGTAGATTGTCTGCTGCACAACGTGACTCCCTGTTTATGGAAGAGGCCAAGAATGACAAAGTTTTCCGTAAAGAGCTAACAGATCCTATCAAAGAATCAACTGTGTCAATGGCCCAGGCATTGCAAGGAATTAGCACATCAATGGTGCATGTAAGCACAATGTTAGCAAGAAGCATGGAATGATGGCCCACTCATCTTCCGTATCTCAAGCTCCAAACCTGTACAGTCCTGCATCTGGTTTTCAGTCTTATCATGAGTTAAATACAAGTCCTCCATTTAACCACAATGCTGGTTATCAAACCAATCAAGGAGGTCACATGCCAGTAAATATGACAAGCCAGCAAAATGTGCCACCAACATTTCAGTATTTGGGAAATGACTAAACCCTTTTGGTAAAAGAATACACTTTGTTGAGATTTTGTTTTGAAATTTTAACGTTACACAACTTTATTTACAATGTTACTAATTAAGTAATTTGGAAATGCATGGAAACATTAACTGAACTTCACAGAAACAAACAAGTGTTGAACTACTGTATCTATGGAAACTTTAAAGACTGCACTCTTATACAGGACCTGTGTTTTACAACTAGAAAATCCCATAGCTACATGCACAGGTCTACCTGAAGAAAACAGCTATCTAACCTGTACATGTAGCTATAGGATTTTCTAGTTCTAAAACAATTTTACTGTGTAAAATGGTGTCTAAAGTTACATTATATTCATATATAAAATCGTGAATGAACTTTACATTGCAATTGCTATAGTTTCTCAGTATTTAGTTTTAATTATTGGTTTATATGTAGAAACAAAAAAACTAATTAGAGAACTAATTTGCATTTTTTTGGATTTTAAGCTTAATGAGGCATTAGCATTAAAATTCAAACATGAACACAGGCCATTGTAGTGCATGGAAATATGGTATTAAACTATTGATGGTAAAACATGTATAAGGCAAGCTTTTTAAATTTTTTCAAGATTTTTTATAGTTGGTATGAAGTAACTGTTTTCCTTGTTAAATCATTTTATTTTTTTATTAGTCGTGAGCGGGCAGAATCCTAGGCTTTCCTGCAATTTGATTGGCTACGTGTGTAGCGTGCTCGCAGACACAGACACAGATTTGATGTTTCTTATTTCGTCCTAACTCTCAACTAACTCTTTACAAAACAGAACTACTAGTATGTATAGTCTTTGACTGTTCACATGGAAAACTACTGATCTCACATAGAGTTCTTTTACAACATACAGTAGTTCCATTGACTAACTTGGAAAACTACACACTTGAGGTTATTCTACTGGGATTCTACTACAATGATAACATCTACTGGGAAAACTACATAAGCGCATGGCATGCACATGTTCACAGTAATTCTACTTGAGTGCTCACCCTGTATAATGTTACACAATTAATTTAAACTATTACACTATTCCCCTCCTTTTTGTTCTCGTCCCGAAAACTATGCACTAACGCTAAATGTTTGTTTTATATATATATATATATATATATATATATATATATATATATATATATATATATAATTTTTATTTTTTACGAAAATGACTGTTGAGTTGAGAAGGTCAGGAACTGGTATAACGATCAGGTGGGCGAATGTTTTGCCTGAGATGTGGGGGTCTTACCCAACGGGAGGGTTGTTCTGGCGTGGTTTCTGAATGTGGAACTTCATTTTCAACAACTTGAAGGTCCCCAGTTTCCCTGCTTGGACAAACAAGTTCACCTTGTCCTTTGGGAACAAGGCTTGCTTGGTTTTAAACTGTTGTGATGAACAACCATTACCTTACCTGCTTCAGAGCGGATTTGATAATTTACTCCTAAACGACTAATCACCTGATAAGGTCCAATCCAACTACGACCAAATTTCCATCGTTTCGGCCGTTTCAACCATACCGTTTGCCCAGGTCTGAGTGGGACCCACTCAGGTGTTCTCTGGTTATACTGTCTTGCCTGCCGTGCCCTAGCACTTGCCAAATTATCCTGTGCCACCTGCCTAGCATCCATTAGTGCGTCTCTAGTCATCTTAGCATATGGTACACCAAGTTCAAGCTCTAGAGGCATGCGAGGTAACCGACCAAAAACTAGTTCATATGGTGACATACCGAGTGACTCATGTCTACTAGTGTTAAACGCGTAAACGACCGAATCTACCCACAAATCCCAGTCGTCCTTGTGTTTGGAAGAGAAGGCTGCTAACATTTGCTGTAATGTTCGGTTTTGTCGCTCAACTAAGCCATTGCACTGTGGGTGATATGCAGTTGTTCGGGTCTTAGTAATTCCCATGATGTTACAAATTTCGTGCATCAAATTACTTTCGAAAATAGCGCCTTGGTCAGAATGTAGGACGACCGGAGGTCCGAAACGTGAGAATAACTTTGTAACGAGTATGTCTGCTACCGTGCTTGCTTTTTGGTCCTTGGTCGCAAATGCTTCACACCATTTGGTAAAATGGTCCATTACTACTAGGATGTGTTTATTGCCGCGAGCCGTCTCAGGGAGAGGTCCCATATAGTCCATAGCCCAGAAGGTGAATGGTTTGCCTACTTCGATTGGTTTCAAAGGTGCCTTACCAGGTTCGTTAGGTCCAGCGCGCGGAGCACAAATTTGACACGCTGCAATATATTCCTCAACCGATGTTCGCATTTTCGGCCAGAGAAATCGTTCACGGATTCTTTCGAGTGTCCGGGTTACTCCTAAGTGCCCTGTACAAGGGCTGTCATGGATCCCCTTTAAAATAGTTGGCATGAAGGCCTTTGGAACAACAATTGCATAGTCGGGGAAAGAACTTTTGGTTCACCTATATGAACGCGTCAGTAAGCCATCACGAACAGCTGGTCGATGGTAGTTAAACCAAAAACATCTTAACTCCGGGTCATCACGCCACTCACTAAATTTAGGTTTTTGTTTATTGGTGGTTTTATGTTGAATCACCCGTGAAATGACAGTGTCATTCTTTTGTAAATCTCGCAGGTTAAATGTAGGTTCGACAGTAACCGTTCTCGTTACCGGATGATTCGGTGGTGGTTCGTATTGGGGCAACCTCGACAAAGCGTCCGCATTGGTGTGTAATCGACCGCTCTTATGAGTAATGTCAAACTGGAATTCTTGAAGGTCCATAATCCATCGAGCTAACCTTCCTTTCGGTTCCATACTTTGCAGCCAACGTAGCGAATTGTGATCTGTTATTAATTGGAACTTTCTACCAAGTAAATAAACACGAAACTGTTTGGTGCCAAATACAACCGCAAATGCTTCTTTCTCAGTAGCTGAATACTTTTGTTCACGAGCTGTCAGAGCGCGAGATGCATATGCCACAACTCTTTCATGACCTGCATCATCCTGTTGAGATAAAATCGCCCCTAAGCCTACATCAGACACGTCCATTTGTAAAATAAACTCACGATCAAATTTCGGGAAGCTTAACACCGGTGCTGAACATAATAATTGCTTTATTGTCTGAAATGCTGTTTCGCAGTCATCTGTCCACTGAAATCGCGCATTCTTCTTGGTGAGGTGAGTTAACGGTGCCGCTAGTGTCGAAAATCCTCTGATAAATCGTCGATAATAGCTGGCTAAACCTAAGAAGCTGCGGACTGCTTTGACCGAAGTTGGAGTAGAGATGTTCTTTACTACCTCTACTTTTGCTGGATCAGGACGGACGCCCTGTTCCGAAATCAGATGACCGAGATATTTGACTTGCTTTGCTCCGAAAATGCACTTGGATAATTTGATGCGGAGATGATGTTGTCGAAATCGTGACAGAACTTTGTTCAGCCGTTCACAGTGTTGATCGAAATTGCTAGAATAAATTATTACATCATCCAGGTAACACAAACACACCTCAAAACTTAAACCAGACAACACAATTTCCATCATCCGCTGGAATGTGGACGGTGCCGTTGACAAACCGAAAGGCATACGCAAAAATTCGTATAAACCGTTTTGGGTAACAAAAGCGGTCTTTGACTGGTCGACGGGATTCATAGGAACTTGCCAATACCCACTTCTTAGGTCTAATGTCGAAAACATTTTGGCGTCTTTCAATGCATCGAGAGTGTCATCAATTCGCGGCAAAGGATGTGCGTCATTTTTCGTAACCGAGTTAAGTTTTCTGTAATCTACACAGAACCTTAGCTGACCGTCTTTCTTACGGACCAAAACAATGGGTGATGACCAGGCACTCGAACTAGGTTGAATCACATTTTGGTCGAGCATTTCGCGAATCTGATTTTGGGCCTCATCCCTATAAATATACGGTAATCGTCTCGGACGTTGTTTAATTGGCGCATGATCACCGGTAGGTATACTATGCGTAGCTACATCAACGTATCCTAACTGTTCCGAAAAAAACATCAGAATATTGAGAAAGAAGGTCTTCGACCTTTTGCGGTGTTGGCTATTTAGTGAAGGGTCAATTGCTTGACGGATTTGCTCTTTGGTGTTTTCTAAACTAATCGCCCCACATGTGTTCCGTGCTGTTGAGCGATCGCGAAATGTGCGGTTTGGACCGGCTGATTTTACCAATGGACAGAACTCTGCTAGTTGGGTTCCGGCAACCAATTCGATAGGTTTATTGGACGTATTCATTACTTTTACAGGGACTATTCGATCTTGGGGTTCGACTACCGCATAAGCCACTTGTCTAAATTCGATCCTAAATTGAACTCGCTCGATGATTCAACTGGTCTGACCATTCCCACCTCAGATTTGGGTTTCCTACCAACACGACCATTAACTAGCACCTCAACCCTAGCTGGAATCAACAAATCTTCAGCTAAGGCAATGGTTGCTCTGCCATTCAGTTGCGACTCAACAAACAAGGGTGGGTTACCGTCCTCAAGCACTGTTTCTGCTCCACTCTCAACAACGCCAGATGTTGTATCTTGTTGTGAAATGCGAGATGTGAGCGGGGTTTTCCCGTGGCGGCCCACTAAATAGTAGCCCCTCCTATCCCCTAATTCGATTCCCCTAAGATCTAACCGATTTCTTACCAGAAAATCCCACCCCAACACACAGTCATAATTGATGTTGCTACTAACTAAAAATTCTCCTAGAAAACTAGCTCTCCTGTTAAATTTTACTGAAGCTTCTAAGCTACCAAGAATTGTCAATGGATTACCCGTTATTGACATGCAGCGCACAGTTTCTGTACGTACCCTAGCATTATCGAAATCTAAAATTGCATGCACTTTATCCGTTATAAACGATTTCATTGATCCAGTATCAATTAAGGCCCTAAGCTTAACGCCTTCAATGTGTACATCTACCACTGGATGAGTAGGTATTGTATACACATTATCAACATTATTAACTACATTTACAGTATTCTTACGTGTTCATTGACGTTGTCTTGCAGTCAGGTGCGGGCGGCCAACAGGTTGTCCTACTTCTGCGCCGCCCTGTTGGCGTTTAAATTCCTGCAGTATCTTGCTTGGTGACCAAATTGGTGGCAGTTAAAACACTCGATGTTCTCCTGCCTGCGTGCTGGACTTTGGCAATCTCTGGCGAAGTGGCCTCGTCGTCCACAGTTGAAACACTCACCCGTGTTACGTCGCTGGGCTGGGTTACGCTGCTGGGTTCGCGCAACGGTGGCTCGGAGGTCCCGTTGGTTGCTTGCAAGCTCTTCGACAAGAGCGGTCAGCTTCAAAATGCGGTCGTCTTCCCTGGATACAGCTGCTACGCCCGGGACACTCTCGATATTCTGTTGGATGGCCCGCATATTTCTTGAGAAAGATACCATCTTCTCCAGGGACGGCACAGGATCGTTTTCGAGGAGTTTGATTTGGAGGTCCTGTGGAAGGCCCCGCATAAACTGCCGTGCAATCAGTGCTTCCATTTGGTCGGACGTTAGAGTAGGTTCCAATACTCTCAAAATTTCTTCTAGTTCCCAACGGAAAACGGCGGGAACTTCACCCGGACGGAGGCATCGTGACTCAAACAAGCGAAAGTTTTTCTCTCGTTCAGCTGGGGGGCAAAGGGATCCTTGCAAACTTTTTGTTATTGTGGCGTAGTCTGCTTTCTCATCCGCAGTTAGAGCGTAGAAGTAGGTTGACGCCCGACCTCGGAGGAACGCTGGTAGCTTCCGAAGCTTATCGTCGTTCGACCAGTTGTTTGCCTCTGCGCAAGAGTCAAAATGTCGTAACCACTGGCGAAAATCACTCTGTCCGTCGTATCATTCAGGGAGGATACTGGAGTTGTTTCTGCTCAAATGCTGCTCTGTGGGGCCGCTCGTCGAGGCTTCTTGCGTGACCGACATATCTCTCGGACTCTCTTTTAACTATTAAACCACTCGCTGCCACCAGAATATGTAGCGTGCTCGCAGACAGACACAGACACAGATTTGATGTTTCTTATTTCGTCCCAACTCTCAACTAACTCTTTACAAAACAGAACTACTCGTATATATAGTCTTTGACTGTTCACGTGGAAAACTACTGATCTCACATAGAGTTCTTTTACAACATACAGTAGTTTCATTGACTAACTTGGAAAACTAGACACTTGAGGTTATTCTACTGGGATTCTACTACAATGATAACATCTACTGGGAAAACTACATACGCGCATGGCATGCACATGTTCACAGTAATTCTACTTGAGTGCTCACCCTGTATAATGTTACACAATTAATTTAAACTATTACACGTGAGCGGGCCGTATTTCACGATATCTTGGACCGCAGTCCAAAAAGTTATTTTTTTACATTCTGTCATTTAAAATTGATCGATTTTCATAACTATTTCGCTTGCCACAGAAAAAAATATATTCAACAGAAAGCTACGGGGATGCAAATGAGTTTTATTATCCAAATCGTTTTGACAACTTCATGTGTAAACAGCGAATTTTAAAAGAAACGCTGGCGGAAAACTGTAAAAAAGCAAAATTTACGAGCGATATTTATAAACAAAACAGTTTAAAACCGTAGGGAAAACATACATAAACTTGTGAACACAGTATTTTGAATCATTAAATGAGCTGACTATATAGAAGTATATATATAAAAAATCATACCACGAGAAGATAGAAAAGCTGAAACATTTTAACACTAAACTGTCTTTCTTCTGTTATCCTCCAACGCTATGCTCAACAAAACCGCTACAAGTCAGTTTACCTTTTAGTCAAATATTTTCCACATGCCAACCTCATCGTGTCATGTCCTTGGGACTTGAATTACAAATGGCTTACTACAAACATTTTCGTCTTCAAACTCGAAGAACACACTTTCAATTTTCATGCAGTCAGCCAAATATTGAAAGTGACTTTCAAAGCGAACAGCCAAAAACGACCAAGTGACGAAGAAGAACGACGAAGAATCTTTATCAACTAAACTTTAAAAACACTTGGACAGCATTTTGACTTCCCTTCGTAACTAGATCTTCAAGTTTTGAATGTTTTTTTTATCACAAAAAAAGGTTCCAAGCTTCCCTGTCAGACTGCATGTCGGCAGTTGTTTACTGTCGAACGATAAACTTTGGACTTTTGAATATCACGTGAACGTCATCTCGATTACGCAACGTAATTCAATTATGTTAATTTATCTAATTATGTAACAAAAAAATAAATACGTTATTTACCGTTTTGGTCGGTCCGTATAGAAAAATATTTGCCCTCGGTCTCAAAAATGACCCTCGGCCTGTGGCCTCGGGCCTTTTTTAAGACCTCGGGCAAATATTTTTCTATACGGACCTCCCAGCCGGTAAATAACATATATATCTTTAAATTATAGGCTTGATCTTTTATTCATATTTAACAAAACTACTGAAAATATCTCCAGTTCAACATCTAAACTTGTTCAACTAAATTATCAGGAAGATTACTCTCACTGTAGAATGATGATATCCCTTACGGCCGACCCCTCTTCCAGATTACCAGATAAACAAGGGTCTGGGATATTTTGTGCATCCAGTTGATTGCATTGTTGCACATGGTATTGATTTTGTACTAGTTCAGGATCTAGGTAGTACATATGCTGCTCACAAGTATTATGCAAAACAAAGCATGCATACACTGCAGTTGGAATCAGATCTAACTTTAAGTCGACCTTCCTTGTTAAAAACCCCCATCTTGCCTTTAGCCTGCCAAATGCACACTCTATGGGATTTCTTGCTGGGCGTAGCATGTTGTTGAAGATAACCTGAGCGTTACTAGTGCAGGCCAACGACAATCTACATCCATAAATAGTCCTCTGTAATCACATATCGCTTGCACATTCAAAGAAAAGAACATCTTGTAGCAGAAATAGTCTTGTGAGTTACCCTCTGGTCTTAATATTGGAATATGAGTGCCATCTATGCAACCAAATGCTTGAAACATGCCAAACATCACCTCAAATTCTGAAATTTTTCATTGCATCTCACTTTCATCTTCTGGAAGCCTTAAATATTTTGCTCCCAAGATTTGACTAATTGGCTTGCAAACATGGTGAATAGTTTTTGATGCTGTTGAGATGTGAATTCCAAATGTATTTGCTGTCATACGCACACGCCGGGTCAGCAACTGCGAAAATTCCGCCAACTGGTGTCTGTGCTATTACGTCAAATTTTCAGCGGATGTCTATTAAAACATACAAAATGGCGTCGCGAGGAGTTAGGTTTACTGTAGAACAAGTCGTTGAAGCTGTTTCTTCCGACGAAACCATAGGCAATCCAGAAGACGAAACTGACACAGTTGCCGTTGAAGAAGAAACTTCTTTATTTAGCGACGTTCTACAGGACTCGCTGGCGTTGTTTAATTGTTTTAGGGATGTAGTAGATATTCATAAATTCAAGCGCGAAGCTACATCATCTCTGGAGCACATTTACCGAAAATGCACTTTCAATAAAGGCATTGAAGACCATCTGGATATTCTTTTGGGATCGTCTGTATGCCTTGGTCCAGTATTAGCTACAGAGGTTTCGGTGTGGATCAAAATGATCAATCGGCGTATGTTGTACACACCGAAAATTCACAAACCTTGGACTATCGAGTTTGCGCGAGATATGCCCAAGGAAATATTCAAAAGTTTTCGGGCTGGCCTTAACGGAGGATCTACCTCATTTGGTCTCAAAGTTGGAAATGGCACAGTCATGTACACTGATAGCAGGAGGATGTTGCACGACTTCTCAAATCTATCTGGACTGTCAAAAAGTGAAATACAGGATAAGTTTAAAAAGGAATTCAAGGGCAGACGAGTTGGATGTAGAGCTGAATTAATTGTGATGGAGAGGAAACCATTTGCCATCTCATATAATCAGAAGAAAATGAAGATAAACATCCTGCAATTTTGGATGTTGGAAGCAGTTTGGGCACAGATTCCACAGCTAAAAAGTAGGATATTATGCACCTATCAATATTCTAAAGTTCAACAGGGGGAGTTGGCAGGACAGGGGGGGGGGAGGATTTCATATTTCAACAAAATGTTGTGTCAAATCGCGCACCCCCAGGATGTTGTAAGTCAAATCTTTCACAAATTATGGTACCTGATGGAAGATATAGTACTAAAATTGTCAAGTTTTTTGCTCCATGGACCTTACTGTGTGGCAAATGCCCCACCCCCTTGCCCTGCCTATCCCCTGCCAGCCTAACATTCATATTCAGCTCTACAACTAACTTGTTTGGTCTTGAATACGGTATAAGTACTGTGTTTCATTTAGTATCTTTTTGAAAGCCCAGAAATTTTAAGAGAGCAATCCTCTTTTTCATATCTTGACTGTGTCATTAACAACTGAGACACTGATGTGGCATTACGTTTTTGAGCCAGTAGCAAACTAGTGCACATGGCTTTTATCTTCGTACTGCAAAGATGTGGCCTTTCTCATCAATGTGTTTGATACAACTTTGCTAACATGTTGATGAGCTAAGTAACACTTTAGCAATTCTGGCTAATTAATGCCAGACAATTTTATTATGGTTAAAGCCAGCCACTTTTATTCAACAGGTCTCTAGCTTGTCTGTTAATATCCTAACTAATGCTAAAAAAATACTCTGATATTTATGTCAGAAGCAGTTGGATTCAGAGAAATAAGTACAAGCTTATTTTTTTTAACATGAAAATTTATTACAAGCAAAATATATTAATTTTTATTCTGAATTCAGCTGTCCATAAATATGTAAAAATATATTAATATTCATGCAAAAACATGCCAAGCCACAGGGTGAGGGGTGTTAATGCTCCAACATTGCAGAAAACTAGTCTCAAGAACATGGTGATTTTAACAGATTTGTTCATAATTTTTGTTGATACCCTTCAAATTGGTTGCTGAATTAGAGTTGAAAATTGAGCTACACCCTTCAGTCTGAAAGGTCTTGACAGGCTGCTGCTATTATCTTATCAGCTTTTCAAATCAGCTTAATTGCATGTAAAATACTTGAGCCCATTAACCCTTTCACTCCCAAATATGGAATTTTCCGTACTTTATTATTTTACTCTGTCTAACACCAGATTTTTTTACTCTGTCTATCGCCAGACGATTTTACTCGTCAATGAGAGAGCTCCCAGAAAGTTGAGAGTGAAAGGGTTAAGGTGCAGCGTGCACCCTGTACATCTTTATTATTTTACTCTTTCTAACACCAGATAATTTTACTTGTCAATGGGAGAGCTCCCAGAAAGATGGGAAAGCTCCCAGAAAGTTGGGAAAGCTCCCAGAAAGTTGGGAGTGAAAGGGTTAACCTATTTCTTTAACCCTTTCACTCCCAAATACATCTTTATTATTTTACTCTTTCTAACACCAGATAATTTTACTTGTTAGTGGGAGAGCTCCCAGAAAGATGGGAAAGCTCCCAGAAAGGGAGTGAAAGGGTTAAGGTGCAGCGTGCATGGTGATAAAATTACCAGTTTGGCAACATTGTACTATTCATTTGCCCCTTCATGGTTAACCCATTAACAGGCAAGGGAGCACTCTGACATTTTACTTTCGTTAATGCCAGATGATTTTATTCAGCAGAGTGGAGTGCTTGGATGTGCACTTGCCTGTTATGGGGTTAATAATTATGGGTACTGCTATCAATTACAAATAATTACAAATTTTGTCTATATTATTACATCAGAAACTCACAAAAATATTTTATGAAATTGATTACTGTCTTAACAAATGAGGAAAATTCAAAAGAAATTAATGTATATATAAGTAATGAACAAAAAAGACACATAATTATCTGATGTGTTTGGAACTTAAAAAGACACATCTTAATTAAGTTGTGACTTATTTTCTGCCGCATGACCAAAACAAGATTTTTAGTTAAATTTACACAAACATGATCACTATTCATTAACATGCAGGTCACCTACTGTAATGTTGCTTAATTTTATGTCACTCATGGGATTGGCACTGTTCTGCACTATAGCTATGTGTTAGTAGTGCAAGTCTATGGCACATGGGATTTCTTTGTTCAAGTCACACCACAGGCTGGTGTAACAAATATTTCAGAACAAAGCTACAGTAATTCCCTGTATGACATGAGATTAGGCAGTTGATTTATGTATCTTGATGGAACTATAGATGAGTTTGGCAGCAAAAGAGGATCATGGGTAATCAGGACAATTTGAAATATGTGAGCCATGCAGTCAAGAGTCAAGTGTTTCTTTTCAAAAAAAAATTCAGATTTGTCCTGATTACCCATGATCCAATGCTACTGCTGAACTTGTCTATTAATTATTGAGCAAAAGCAAAAGGAATGCTAATTGAGTGCATTTATTATAAGTTGGACTCTAAATGACAAATGCCTGCTCTAAATGAAAATAAATTAATAACTTGAAATATGCATGTAAATTATTTCTTGTGAGAACATGTCAATAATTGTTGTAATTTGCTGACTACAATACATTTATCTTGAAAATATTGTTGTCTTTTCTTAAATTTCATTGATTTGTAGTGGCCCATGTGCTTATAATAAATTGCACTATCTACTACTACTCCTCTACGATTTAAAGTCTTCTTTTCCCCAATCCTGGGGGTAAGACTTATTTAATTAGCAGGACCGACGCAGTATACAATTTGTAAAAGAGTATCAAATTGATGTGTCTTTGGGGAATGTGGAGCTAATAAAATGTTCTATGATATGACAGGTACGTACATTCTTGCAAAATCTAGTCACAGTTTTATTGAACCCATTAAAGGCATAGTTTGGCCATTTGCACCACACCAGCCAATCGAATGAAAAAATGAAAATAGCATAATATGGAAAAATATTTCAAGAAAGCCAATGCGAATAGATTGCTTTCATGACAATTATTTATTGAACTTTGTTTATATTCATTCTGTAATATGAATGACTTGCACTGGGCTTTTATGGCCCCACTTATTGTACATGTAAGATGCACTGCACTGTGAGAATATTTATATTTGCAAGAATGCCCGAACTGACTTTTAAAATGTCACTTGTAATGACAGTAACTAAACTGTAATTGACCAATTGCATTAATGTCAATCTCTATGCATTGTTCTCACCAAATCTGATCATAATTGAATAGGGTATTGAATTCAAGTCAAATGGAATTGTCACAACGTGACAATGAGTAAGATGGAAATTTTAAAGAATTAAATAAATGCTTTACTCATGTTATATACTGTAGCCTGTATAAAATAGAGTATTACTGCATTTTGCAATGGGTCAGCCTTTTAAACTACACCAGGCACTAACATTCCCCGCTGGACACTCTCGTCAATTAGGGCTGTGAGCTTGTCCCCACAAAAATAACACTTCTCATCACTTTCATTCATTTTCTCCAAACCACAATAGCAATAGTTGGAGTCATTAAGAGCTCGTGCAAGGATGTAAACATTCTTACTCGGTGTATTCAAGCATGGCTCATGGCCATGCTCGGGAAGCCAAACAAGCATTATGAACTCATGCCTGAAAATTTCAACCCAGCGTTTCTGATAAGTTGTATTTTTACTTAATTGCTGAAGAGCAATGTGTTTGACTTCTCTTCCCTCCATTGTAACAGTCAAGAGACCTTGCCCATAAACATCAAAACATGTACCTGGTGTGCACTGGAACTACATGACCGATGGTCCAAACAGTTGGACTAACCGAGCTATGCAAATGTAAGGCATTAGCACGGAAGTATTCATGTGCAGCTTTTGAAAGTTTTGAAATGTCAGTCTCCTGAACCTTAAATCTGTTGAATATTGAGCAGCAATCACGCAACCTAAGACCAATATAAGCAAGTGTGAAGACAAGCTGATTTTGATCTTGGTTATCACTAGTACAACTCATTGCCTTGATCAGCCTCATGAAATTATGACAAAACAACCTGGAATCCTTGCCGGTAAAGCGGTAAGTCAGTTCACCTCTGTGGCCTTGAGTTTCATCAAACCACTTTTTAACTTTATTAGCTACTCGTGTTGCCTTAACTTCATACTGCAGAGCAAAAACAACTTTAGCAAAGCAGCTCTGCCTTGGCACTTCTGAAAATGATTTGCATGAATAAACATTTGATTTTGCGATGGATTCTTTTAGCAATGACTTGAAGAAGTATTGCCATGCATTATTTTTCAAGTGAAGAGGTTCTACATGGGCCTTGTCAATTAGTTCTCCAATGAGTGGAACAAACTCCTGGCGACTCTTCCTTTTGGCAATGAACTCTGTAACCTTTGTTCGCTTGGTCTTATCAGACACAGACTTGCTTTTTAATGATGTGCTTTCTACTGCTGTTGCAGTTTTAATTCTGTCCTGATAAGACCAAGGCTGCCATTTACATGAAGCATCATTTCCATATGTCCCCTTTAAATTGCAGCAGTCGGTCAGAGTAGCATTGCCAAACGAAGAAAAATATGTAGCTGCATTGTTTAATTCCCCACCAAGCATTGCCAGCATTTTCATATCATTGGGAAATTCCTCAAATGAAAATGTGACAGACAGACCATTAATTTCAAACACTTTCCCCTTTAGGTCTGCCATTTGCTTGCACATGGCAAGTACATATTTCTTAACAACTAATGATGTTTCCTGACAATTAGCTCCGAATGCTAGGAAATTATCACTGCTTGAAGCTACACGCCTACCAGCATTAATAAAGCTAACAAGAAAAGAACAAGCACTTTCATTTTTGCCAAATGGACACCCGTCACCTCCAAATGCAACAAGAAAGTTTCCCTCTGTTTTTCCAAACCACTTCAATACTTTTGCACGAGTATTAACACTCAAATAGAACTTTGCTAACCGAGGTAAATACTCTCTTAAATCCCTGAAACCGCCAGTTAATTTCTCATCCTCATCAATATAGTCCTTAAACTCTTCTTCAACACTGTATACTGTCCCAATATCAATTCCCTTGATCTGCTGAGCAAGTTTGTTGTATGTTAGCAGTTTTGGAATGGGACATTTTGACGAAAATGTAATTGCTGTTCTTTTCCCCTTGTCATACTTCATGGAAGATGAAAATCTAACTGCTTGGTACTTTCTCTTACCCATAACCCCAGCAGTATAATAGGTAGCTATACTTCTTAAAGTGTTTTGTTCTGAGTTTTCAAAGGCTAACCTATCCTTCTTTTGCTTTTGCTCAATAATACAAGAAGTAAGTTTATCGTTAGACAATACATAGTTACCTAATTGGTGTAACTTGCACTTCTTACTTAGTGTGTCAAACAAACCATCAAGTGCAGGTCGTTTGTTGAGCAGAGTTCCACCATGGATTGTAAGGGCTGCATGAAATGTTTCACGTCTTCGTCGCTCAAGTGTCCTTTCAGCAGTGTAGCTTTGATCTCAAGGTGATGTTGGTGACCGTTTTCGATTCTGAAACTACAAGAAGAGAATGAAAGCCTATGACTTTCATATTTTCAAATATCAGCCTGACCAGTTCTTGGAAACCACAGAGTTTCTTGGAATTGTGACACAGGCAACCCAAATTTATTGATTACTATGACAATCAAATAGAAGTGAGGTAAAACAACTACAATTTTTGATACAATGGCAAAAATATGCAATATTATAGAATTCTTTAAACCTCAGAAATCAAATGACTGCTCTTATTAATTATACATATAAGAAAAATCTAACAGTCACAGATGTATTTTACACTTTGCATTGTTTTTCAAAAATACCGGCAAAAATACTTACATTGTTATTAACTGAGCACCCATTCCCCACTTTATTACATTGTTGTTGCAGAGCAACAAATTTCTCTGCTGCTTTGCTAACCTGCAAATTAATGAAATTAAATAAATTAGTTATTTAATAAAATTTACAACTGAGCAAGATTTGCAAGAAGCACCTTTATCAAAGACTAATTTGATTTATAATTAAAAATATTTGAAACTACAATGATATATAAATCAGGAGCTACTGTAATTACCTTTGCCTTCAACCTTCTGATCCGTTGTTGGTGTAGCTTCAACTCCCCATGAAGTACAGCCTTCTCTGCTGTGGCCTGCGTCTTTTGTAGCAGTTTTGCCTTCATGTATGTGCCAACAGCAAAGCGATTATACTTCTTTGAAGGCATGGAGGCAGAACTAACACAAACCAAAGAGGCTGTGCATATTAAACCAAATCAGAATAATTGCAATTCGGCATTTGCATCTGCGGCCAGCATGACTACACAATTGCAGACTACAGCAACATCTGTAATTTAATATACAGCAAAACAAGGAGGTCGCTCGCAAGACAATGGTACAAATGTCATATTTATTGTTGAATAAAGAAAGATACGAAAAAACAAAAAACATACAATTCTTACCTTGATGTTCAAGAACCAGATAGCCGTACTTGTGCCTTTCTCACTCGCCCGTGTGCGAACTTTATTGGAGCGAAAGTTAGGCCATTCTGGTTGATTTCTTGGTTAGTCGCATAAAAGGCGAAAATATCGTTAAATTTCTCCGGTATACGTGCCGACTTACATAGCAAGTTTGATATTGAACGAAAGCTAAAAGCTTGATCTCTTTGGATTTCCCTCCAATTTTTACGTCCGAAGTATCGTATTTCCATAATATCCGCGCTTTTATATGCAAAATAGCTAGTCCCCAGACTCCCATCAAGAACCGGGTTTTGACCGCAGAATTTTGGCTTCACGATGATGGCGGGAAATTCGATATTCCTGACCCGGCGTGGCAAGGATCCAGTGTCCTTCAAGTAATACAAAGTAATTGCTAACTTTTTGGAGGCTGGGAGAGCACGGTGATTTGGTGAATTGGGATTTGGGACAATATGGTGTTGAAGCTCTTCCAACAACGTGAAAAACTGCGTGCGGAAAGTCGAAAGTTTTTCTTCCACTCTTCTTTGGGTAAATGATTATTTAACATATTCACCCACCACTGACCTGTCCTTCCATTCTGATACCAAATTGATCGAGGTCTTCGCAGCAACTGAAACAACCGCTTTCTCTTTAGCCTTCTGAGTAAATTATTTCGTTTAGCCAGCAGAGATTTCAACAGAGCATCATTTCTGAAGTGCATATGAGCTTGTAATATCAGGCATATGCCATGCATTTGAAATAAAATAAAACAAAGACAAACGCTTAGCATTAATTTCACAGGATCCATTTCGACCTGTTTACAATATTTTGTGATTCGAATTCAGTGCGGGTTGTAGCGGGAGTGACTAATTACTTCATGTAACCCCAGTGTATATGAACTAATTACTTCATGTAACTCCAGTGTATATGAATGAACCGAATGCTTGCCGGGTAGCTCGGTTTCATATAAACAGAATGTTTTTTTTAACTCAGCAAGGCGAGTAACCCGGCAAGCTGGGTAACTCGCCTCCATATAAACAGCCCCTTAAAGGTGCCAATGGAGTACATGCTAAATACCTTAGCGAGAGGTG
>OZ035997.1:69963131-70003131 GCA_964035015.1 Corallium rubrum
AATAGATTTTATATTTTTGATTGCTATGATTGCGCAAATATATGTGTCTCGTACTCTCATTTCAAACTTACTAAGACCTACTAAGTGTTAAGTCGGACACAACCTGTGGGTTGATTAACAGTAAAAAAAGCTTGGTTAAATCTAAAAAGATAGATGTATATAAAAAAATCAGGGGTCTACATTTATAAAGATATAAATATACATGTGCTCTGTCTGTTGAACTCATTCTTTGAATCATAAACACGGGTGTTTTTATTAAGACGATTACATTTAGCGTTTTCCGCACGTAGAAGGTACTATTGCATCATGATTGTACAAATGCAACAAATAAATTTTGTAGACCAATTTACTAAATATTCCCTGTCATCAATGCCGAGTAAATACCTTTGCTGCGCGCATGAAATGTCCAAAACATGTACATCGTCCGCCTAAATATTATTTGTGCAGCTACAAGGAAATTGTGTGCGTAAACTACCTTGACCAACTACCCTCAACTTGCAACCTTCGACACTTCATCAAAACCCAAACTCCTCCAGGAAGACATAATCTTGAGGGGTAGTGTGGCTGTCTTTCTTACATGTCTTTATTTGCTAGGGGATTAGGGATATAGGATATTTTAAAGAATTGCACAATATTTTCAAAGATGTGTTTTATAGCATAGTCAAAAACATGCGTGAATGTTTAATATAATCTAATTCATATATATGTTGAAGCTTCGTGCTTTACTTCACTTAGGCAACTGTACGGTTAAAATCCAATATATAACTATCATTTATCTCTGTCCATACTAAGTAATTCAATCAACAATTTATTTGTTGCATTTGTGCGCATGCAATCCATGATGCAATAGTACCTATACGTGTGGAAAACGCTAAATGTAATCGTCTTAATAAAAACACCCGTGTTTATGAGTCAAAGAATGAGAGTTCAGCAGACAGAGCACTTGTGTATTTATATCTTTATAAATGAAGCCCCCTGATTTTTTTATTTACATTTAACGAAGCTTCAAAAGGTGGTTTTGCTATGATCCTTAATTAAAAATCGAAAATCTTTTTCTGTTAATCAACCCACAGGTTGTGTCCGACTTAACACTTGCTTAGTAGGCCTTAGTAAGTTTGAAATATGAGGCACGTATATTTGCGCAATCAACAATTACGCGTATATATGAACGTAATGTGTCTAATCCAATAACCTTACCGTAATGATTCGAATAAGCGCCCGGGGCACTTATTTAATTTTAGGAGGTTGATGGGGGGCGCTTATTCGAGAGGGGGCGCTTATTTAATGTTTTAGCAAACACCGCAATCTGATTCCATAAAAACGCAGAACTTTAATAACAATAACAATAACAATAACAATAACAATAACAATAACAATAACAATAACAATAACAATAACAATAACAATAACAATAACAATAACAATAACAATAACAATAACAATAACAATAACAATAACAATAACAATAACAATAACAATAACAATAACAATAACAATAACAATAACAATAACAATAACAATAACAATAACAATAACAATAACAATAACAATAACAATAACAATAACAATAACAATAACAATAACAATAACTAACAATAACAATAACAATAGCAAGAATTAAAAAACCCCTGAAACCCTAGTTCTCTGATCTAGTAGATAGAATACAAGTTATATTTATGTAGCTAATTGTTGTCAATCAATCAATGACAAGTTCTAATATGCGCAATGCAGATATTTGTGACAAATAATATATTGAAGGACAGTTGATTTTATACCGATGTTCATGCGTCTTTTATCGGTTGGGTAATCATTTACATACAGTAGTTCAATTCCCTATCGAGAGGAAGGGGGGGCGCTTATTCGGGAGGGGGCGCTTATTTCAAAAAATGTAGTGGAAAGAGGGCGCTTATTCCAGAGGGGGCGCTTATTGGAAGGAGGGCACTTATTCGAATCATTATGGTACTTGAAATATCGACGACAGATCAGTTTCAGTCTCAGGTAATAAACGTAAATAAATGTATTTTATTAACCGCTTGTTAGTAAGCGATTTAATAACCAAATTTCCGTTGATTCCGTCGATTCCGTTGATTCCGTTAAATAGAGATGCCGGTTCGGTAAGGCAAGAGTACTTGAGATGTCCCGAAGTTTGTAGTGTGTCAACTCACTTTTGTACATAAAAAGATTAGTGAGAGACTCAGGACACATTTTATTTAATAGTTTGTACATCATTTTTGCTTCGACTCTTTTCCTTTCTTGCTCTAAGTGGCTCCCAGCCTAAAACATCTAAAGCAACCAAATGATCTATATCATTGCTCAAACTCATAATGCGAGCAGCTCTATTTTGAAGTTTTTGAAGCCGTTTTGATTGTGTTTCACCAAATATATCCCATACTTCACAACAATAATTGAAGTACGGGCGGACAATAGCGTCATATACTGTAAGAAGTGTTTCTTTGTCTACAAATTCTTTTAAACGACTGATAGCCGAGATTCCTGCTATTATTTTCTTACAAATGTTTTCAGTATTAGTTTTCCATGAGAAGTGCTGGTCCACTGTCACTCCAAGTGTTTTGCATTCGTATACTTGTTTGATTGGTTTGTTTTCAATGATAACATTTCGTGGAGAATTTGAAATACTTTTTATCATTGGTTTAGAACCAATTAAGATAAATTCTGTTTTAGCTACATTTAGACTAAGTTTATTAGCAATTAACCATTTTCTAAGATTTTCTAAATCAGAATTCATGTCATTTTCAACTTCAGTTAAAGATTCTCCAGAGGTTGTCAGGTTTGTGTCATCAGCAAACAACCGTGGTTTTGTTTTATAAAGGCACTGAGGTAGATCATTGATATACAATAAAAAGAATAATGGCCCTAAAATAGAGCCTTGAGGTACACCACATTTTATCAAACACTGATGAAATATATCAATTTACTTGGCATTTCTGGCTGCGATTTATGAGGTGTGATCTTAGTAAATTTATGGCATTTCCTTTGATTCCATAAAGCTCTATTTTTTTTAGAAGAATTTCGTGATCAACAGTATCAAATGCTTTTTCAAATCAATTAACTACCAGGTTAAACATTTTTCTGTCTATATTCATGTACCAACAATTATTTGTGCAGTCCAGTAATGCTGTAGCTGTAGCTGTAGCTGTAGAGTGAAATTTTCTGAAACCAAATTGACTATCATTTTGTTTGCTAAGTCAGGACCGATATTTGAAAAATATTCACTAAAGCCCTCTGCGATATCTTTGGGCTTTGTTGAATTGTTTTCATCCACATTTAACTCATTCACTATTGTTGGTTTGCTTTGTCTGCTGGTAAATTGTTTATAGTTTTCCAAGCATCTTTAGGATTGCACTTTTGACCAGCGATTTTCGAGGAATTATAATCTGTTTTTGCTTTCCTTAGCTCTATCTTCACTTTCTTGTTGTTTTATAATTTGACCAATCTTTTTCAAGGTTGGTAATAATAGCTTTTCTCTTTAGTTTGTCCCTTGTATTTATAAGGTTTTTTATATCACTTCTAATCCAAGGGACGTTTCTTGATCTTATCTTCTTGTGTTGAAGAGGTGCATGCTTATCTAGGACCTCTAAGAACAGCTTTTTCCAAATTTCCCACATGGCATTTGGATCTCAGCAAAATAGTATACATATTCCATTAAATCCTTAACAAATTTTTGATCATCGAAGTTTTTCATGTTCCTAATCTCAACAATATTTTCTTGATTTTTAATAACAGAAAGTTTCCTGATTGCAAATATCAAACTATGGTCACTAATACCTGTAAGGGTAACACCAGAATCCGAAATTTTCTCTGGTGTATTTGTAACCATATGATCAAGAAGGCTGGTGGTTGTCATGGTTACTCGGGTAGCTTCATCAATCAATTGTGATAATTGATACAATTCGTAGACTTATTTTTCTTTGTTGGTACATTTGAAGCCTTATCTGCTTTTAACATATCACAGTTTAGATCACCAAGAACATACATTTCTCTATTTTCATCATCAATAGTTTTGATTAATTTTTCAAAATGATCAAAAAATTCAGATGATGCATTGGGTGGTCTATAAACTGTTGTAACAAGAAATGGTCGACTATGTGGTTTAATAATTTCCACACAAACAGCCTCCAATTATGGATAAATAAGATCATGCCTTATATTGTAATTGATGGAGCTACGCAAATAAATACAGACTCCACCCCCATTTCTCGATCTGTCCTTCCTAATAATATCATAACCATCCAGGTGAATCAGGTTATCAGTTATACTGGAGTTAAGTCGAGTCTCATTGAAGGGCAATAAGATCAAAGTATTTGTTTGACATTGAATATCTTATTTCATCAATTTTTGGGGGCAAACTAACAATGTTTAGAAAAGTCATTTTAAACCCTCTTTCTTTAGGAATTTAGTTCAGGCTAGTGTAAAAATCGCTACTCACATTACTAACATCATACTAACTATTGTTTCATTGCCTGACTGAGATAGTTCAGATATATTGTCCAGTCTCTGTTCCGCTGACCATAAACTTGATGGAAAAAAAAAGGTCATTCTTACATAAAGGCCCCGATACAGTACCAGGGGTTCTAATTCTATTTAACCAAGGGAGCACGTTAGAATGTGATAGTTCTCGTAAATAAACTAAGCTTTACTTACCTAAAGTTGTTGACGTTTTGTGCGAGTCGCTGAGTTCGATAAAACCGCTGACGATATGAGCCTCCGACGAGTGAGCCGAATACTCTCCGAAGATACGCGAGGGCGGAGCGGGAAGGGAAAAGAGAAGGGGAGTGCAACTACAAGATTTCTTTCGACAATGCTCGTAGCACGTTGCTATGCACATAGAGTGTTGCTATGCACAAAGAGTGTTGCTATTCACAACAATTATATACGAATACCGAGACAACAGATCTTCGTGATATTCACAGCAGGACGTAAGTTGTTTTCGTTGAATGATTTATCAATTTGGACTCTGATGAGAAAACCGTTGGCTTTCATGAATGAGTTATAAGTCATTTTGAATTTGTATTGTCAGAATCGCGCCATCGCGGGTTTGTTTGTCGACACTCCAGGATATGATCTCAATACCGAAGAAGCCCACAACATGAACAAAAGGAGTTAGATTGCAAGGTCAGCCAACTGAATCGTGCAACTTTTGGGAAGTTTTTGTTTCATATTTTATTTCCTTCGTGTGTTCGTGCGAGAAGAAGAGGAGACGAGTTTGTGGAACGATCGACCAGTACGAGTACTGATCCTTTTGTGTTAAAACTATTCATTATTTTTAATAAAATTCTTACAAGAACTTTAATAGGGTAGTTAGTAGTTACTTAACGAGTCGTAGAATATGATAATTTTAGTGTATTTGGCTCGATCTAGTATCTACTGCTACGAGAAAGGCGAGAAAGGTTGCTGCGAGCATACGGAGAAAAGCTATTTCTAAATGAACCATTTTATTGGCTGAAAGCCATCACGTGCTCGGTAGTTGCACTCCCCTTCTCTTTTCCCTTCCCGCTCCGCCCTCGCGTATCTTCGGAGAGTATTCGGCTCACTCGTCGGGGGCTCATATCGTCAGCGGTTTTATCGAACTCCGCGACTCGCACAAAACGTCAGTAGTATAGGATATGGGGGTACCAGCACAGTTTATTTAGCAGGTAATTCAAAGGGAATCTCACCCCCCACCAAACACAAGCATTTTTTCCCGTCTGAAGGCCCTCTCAGAATATGGTTAGTAGCACCACTTTTTTCGTGTCCCAGTACCATCACTTTTTTCCGTATGCTGGTACCATCACTTTTTTAGTTGGCCGCTACAGTGACTTTTATTTCGTTGGCCCATACCACCACCTTTTTTAGTTGGCCGCTATAAGCACTTTTTCTCACCAAAATATCCGTTGCTCGATAGCATCACATTTCGGAAGTTGGCCGCTACAGTGACTTTTATTTAGTTGGGCCGTACCACCACCTTTTTAATTTGGCCGCTACAAGCACTTTTTCTCGCCAAAATAGCCGTTGTCCGATAGCATCACATTTCGACAGTTGGCCGCTACAGTGACCTTTCAATAAGATGGTCCATACCACCACCTTTTTAAGTTGGCCTGAAGTCCAGGGGCTTGGCAGCACGGCAGGGGGGGGGTGCGCAAGCGGGCCAGTGCTTGGTGGTGACACATGAGGAGGCGACCCCGAAGGGGGAGACTTCTCTATGTGGTCACCTCCGAGTACTTGAGTGAGACCCGAAGGGTCGAACGGCTCAACCCATGTCGCCCTTGGAAATCAGGAGGCCCAAAAGTTGGTTAAAGTTAATGGACCAGTTTATCTTGCCCCCAACTCGCCAGACCAGTCGGTTGCCACCGATCTTCCAAAATATAAGTCTTCACAGAATCCAAGTCAGATTTTATGAAGTGGTCCGTAGACTTAAAGAAACCTCCTTTTGACTGTACGGAGAGAAATATGTCAAATGCCAGCGTTTTTAGAGTCCTATATTTACAGCTTATACTAGCATAAGAGAAAATTGGGAATTTCAGCTGGTTTAGGCACTAGCACCACCTTTTTTACTCAGAAAACGCCCAACCACTCCTGTAAAACCTCTCGTCCAGGGGTCTGATGAAATTATGTCCATAGGCATAGCTGCTAACACCGTCATTGAGTATGTACCTTTTATCGTCAAAGCAGCTGAGAGATATTTTGTTGACTTCGTAGGATCCGAGCTGATGGTATACACTCCTTATAGTTTTCATTCTAATTACAGGTCATATTCAACCATAACCTCCTTACAGATTTTCTCAATGTCAGATTCCCCAAGACGACCCTCCACGATCTTCATACCGTAAAAGTTGATGTCTGAATAAAAACTTTTTAAGCTGTTTACCCCAAACACATCCAGATAACGTGTCCCTATTTGTCCGATGTTGCTAACGGAATATGAGTCTCTCAGTTTCTCACCGTTTATCCTAATGTGTGACACTCTAAGCCCAGATAGCCAGTGAATAGATATTAGGATCTTCTTTCCGATAAACTTCGCTGGAATCGTACACTCGTTGGACCTAGATGGTGTCATCCCACTGAAGACCAGTTTGTCACTCACCCCAGCTTTAAACCCAAGGTTCCTACCTTTGCCATCACTATCATTGGAAACAATTGTTTCCCAAACATTCAGCTTTGGTCTTATACTATTCCTCTTCACCACAACGAAAACCGAGACATCGGTGAACATGAGTCTGGACACGTTAGCGTGGAAGGCTGTTCTTATCGTCGTTTCAGGGTGAAGGAAGTGATGATCGCCAGCAGTGCTCAGCTGTGGGTTGACACTAGGAGGTCTCCAAAACATGGCTGAATTGGTTCTGGTCTCACCGTCCCTATCTTCTATGTAATCAACAAAGGGAGGAAGTTTGGAGATTGCGTTTTTACTGGCTCTGGTTACGTTTAGGTCAAAGATGACCTTATAGTCGGGGACGGGCTTCGTATGAAGGACCTCTTTTAGTTTATCGTTGAGCTGTTTATTAGTGATCAGTCTGTTGTAACCATAAAACAGACTCATATACTATAAGACATTTTTACTGAACAGATACCCGGCCACAGCTGTTACAGCCAAGATAATCCCCAACTTATTATCCGGATTTGTGTCAGGTGTATGGACGGCTACATTTTCCTTGTGCGGCTTTTCCAGTTCCTCATCTAACGTTTCCAGATGTGGGACATATTCCTGGAGTATTTTCTTTGGTTGCCTATGGACAACCTGCTGGTAGTTTACCTTAGAGTTAATACCGAATTTCATACCATAGTTAGCAACCTGCAATTTGTTATTGTAACCAATAATCGGATTTTTGAGGATTATAAGATTGGATGGTAATAGCCAGAGACTTGGCGAGACTGCCAGATTTAGAACGACATTTGTATCGGTAACAGCCTTGTTCATATTGTTTATCCATACCGCGGTGCTATAGTTAGTTATACTATCCTCGACCAACTGTCTGAACACTTTCTGAGTTTCGAGGACACTTGCCCTGGAACCATATATACTTTGTTTCGTCTTTGCCTGAGCGCCAAGAATGGAGTAGATAAACACCTCTATACTCTGGTTAAGTAATAGGAGTCCGTTTGAGGTTAATCCATCAGATTTCTTTGGTATGAATTTCTTGTAATCCCCACTGACATCTCTTAGCCTCCTTACCCCTTTCCATTTTGTCACCGAATGCTCAGGGTCTTCCGTGCCTTCCACCTCCTGCCAGGTTCATTTTGGTGCCTTATCTCTACTCATCAGAAATGTTGCGCCATAGTTCCTCATAATATCACTTATTTCAGAGTCTGTCCCCACACTGAATTTTTTCATGATTCTTCTTATTGTGAAATACAGGTGAAATCTCATAAGCGATGTTACTTCCGGTGGAACGTCATCACTAGGTGTAAGGTGGGATATCGACACACCAGAGGCATAAGTAGCAATATAAGTCCCCACAAGCGCTTGGTAGTATTTCTTCCTGAGGTCCCATTTAGATTCCGGGGAAGTTTTTATAACTAATGGTGGTAGGTTGCTTCTGAAATACTCATTATTACTGACGTAGATCCGGAACTGCTCTACTGGGTAATTTAAAACATATTCTGTCGGAAAACCATCATGATAAAAGTATGACCCATACATTTTATACATAGATCTATGTTGTTTTCCCTCTGGAAGTGACTGGACATGACCACCTAGTAGCCATATTTTTGGGAATTTAGGCGGTGGTCTATCTGATGTTAGGTACTTAGTATAGCCCTTATTACTCTTGAATTCCGGGTCCTCGGTGTAGATGTATGTTTTATCAGTGCCGGTAGGTCCGAAGAACACGCCTGGTTCTGTCTTACCAAAAACCGAGCTAGTTATAAACTTGCTTTTGTCAGCATATGGGTACTTAGCGAAGAATCTACTTAGGGTCTTGTTCATATACTATAGGTTGTGTACTATTCTTATGCTGGTATATATGCTTACCAGTTATAGCAACACCTCCAAGTAATCCTATTAGGGGTATGTATGGGCTAACTACTGATATAATACTCTCAACGTCTTTTCTCAGTATGCCGTTATTTTTAAGTTCATCTGTTAGCGCAACAGGATCCTCAATTGCGTCAAGGCCACCAAGCATTGTTGAGAACTGACTTATTAGTAAATCTGTTAGGAACCCGTCTGCGTCCTTCTTCCTTTTAGCTTCATAAGCCTTATAAATTTTGTCTAATGTCTTCTCACTACATTTCCTTATATGTCCGGACTTCTGGGTAATGTACCCATCATCAGACGCGACTATAAGTTCCTCGCGCCTGGTGTCGGCGTCGGTGTTTATGGTGGTTTTAGTGATACTCTCTTCCGCAACCTGCAGCTCGTCAACTAGTTTTTCGATAGCTTCATCATCTTCAATAACAACTGACTCATTTTTACTGCGCTTACCTTCCCTCCTAGGCATACATTAGGTTATGTTTCATTTAACCTCATAGGTTGGAGGCTGCGCACTGAGTTTAATGTCAAGGTACTTACCAGTGGCAAGCTGCGCAATGATAGACTTTTCCGTTTCATCGTCTGCTATATGTCCAAAAAACTCATCCCTTAACACCTTCATACTTCTCCTGTTATGCGTACTGAAAAATAACAGTCTGGTGGTGTTGTCCCTTATACCAGTCGCGACACTGTTTAGCTTTTGCGTTAGAATGAATAATGTGATATTATGATGCCTGCCACTGTATGATAAAAAAGCCAGCATTCCGTCGTTAAGATGTTGATCACCTGTGTTACTCATGTCATCAACTATTACAGCGTCTTAGATCCGGAGTAAATTTTTACCACAGCCTCAATAACAGGGTCTAGTCTGTCTGGGCTTATGCTAAGTCCGATGACATCTGGGTCGCTATTAAGATATCCCCAGTCTAGGTATGTCGTATTTATCCACAGTGTGGGACAGAGTATTATGATGAAGTCAAAATACTTCCCGTACTCTACAGAAAGTATTTCGTTAAGCAATGTGTAAGTCTTACCACACCCAGATGGTCCAACTATCAGAATAGTCTCTGGCTTATCCATACACTAATACTGAATAGACTGAAGCTGACCATTAGCTAGGTTGATTAACCCATCCGACAGCACGTAAAGGTAGCAGGTACAGGCAGTGGTCCCAGCACTTTTCTCAACCTCGATAAGTATTCCATTCTCTGTATCAGTTAGCTTCACACCCTGACCCTGTACCCTCTTTAACGCTGTTGTTGAGAAGTCACAGACCAGGGCAAACTTATCACTGAAGAAACTCGCCTCACTAACATTCCTATCAAACCTGTCATCACTTGGGAAGAACACCCGACTAGCCTCACTGAAGAAATCGTACTTCTTCATCGACTGTGTATACAGGAAGTTTGGCTGACCCTGGAAGCTTATCTTGACACTTTCTATAGCTGGGTAGTAGAATGACTCACTACCATCGGTGGCTCTTTTAAAGATCATTACGATATTTCTAAGGGACTTCCTTGGTAAGTTCACATTCTCATGAATCTTTGTGCTTGCAGCAGTAACTGGAAAGGTCTTAACGAGGGTGGCATGACTGTAATAGGAAGACTTCCCCCTGCTGTAAATCCCCTCAACCTCACCTGCTAGCATCTCATTCTCGACTGTCTCATACCTCAGCTTAAGGTTATCAAGTCTGAAGCTTGCTGGCACAGCCTTACCACTGCCTCCGGGGAGTAGCACATTAGCTGGTGTGTTGATCTTTAGTATGGTCTCATGTGTGTTCTGCAACGCTTGGGGATAGATAGCCCCATTTTCACTAAGCCAGTCGTCATCAATAGGTATTGTGAACCTGTCACCATAGATTCCATTCACAAGGACATCACCAGCTACACTAGAGTCACCACTTGCATCTTGACTTCTAAGCTTAGCAAGGTTCACACTCCCACCAAGACCCTGGTCAATTTTTCCAACCCGCTTTGACTTAGACCAAAGGTCCTCATAGCACCTAAGAACATGGGCTTCATTCAGGTCCCTGTATATTTCCCCATTAAGCTTGTGGGTTACTTACTTGAATAGTGTGGACTTAAGGTTGTTCTGATGGTATGACTCCTTGTTACCATTTTTCAGGGTGAACGTAAGCATCCTACTACCAGGAATTAGTACATGATTAACTGGTAGTGTCGACAGCTTTACATACAGGTCCTGACCAGAGGATATATGTGTTGGGTTAAATGTTACGTCGACCACTCTCCTAGTTCCTTTCTTACTACTGTCCGGTTTCTTTAGTTTGTAGCTCGGATTGATTCTATCTTCCTGCAACATAGACTAAGTTATATCTTATTTCTTTTTTCCATATCTATCATAAACCATCCATACAATCGCCAGGACCAACACCCACAGATTGCTGGCCAACCAGGCCAACCCCATAGCACCATACTTTAGCAGAGCAACTACCAGGTTACCGACAGCCATGATAATAGGACCTAGCACTGGACCAAGTCTCTTTGCCAGATTCCTAATGGTATTATAGACCGACCGTCCGAATGATCCGACAGCGTTAGCACCCCTTCTAATATTATGACGCAACCCTATGATCACAGTCGTCAGAATGCTAGCCAGGCCAACAGCAAGTGATGTGGCACCAAGCCAGTTCTCCTTCATCCACTCTTTGAATCTCTCTAACCTAGAAAGATCTCTTATGCTCTCGTTGTTATCAACCTCCTCCTCAAACACTGACCTAGACTCTTTATATTTAGGGACTCCTCCTTTCTCAACAATGTGTATCAGATCGCTCTTCAGCTCGGACACCTCACTAATATTCCTATACAGCTGCTCCTTCAGCGGGTCAGCCTCTCTCAGAGCCTTCAGTCTGTATTCATTAGCCAACTGGTCCAGTGCTTCTATCTTAGTGTCAGCATCCCCCTTAGGATCGAGCATCCCTGCGAACTCACGGATCTCCTGCTCTGTCAACTCCGAAACCCTCTCATATAGCCTCTCACTAATCTCTGAAACAGAGGACTCAACTATTTCCATTGTTACACTTTCAGGTATGTCTGGCAGATCAATTGAGTCGGTACCAGCCCCATCAAAAATTTTTGTGTCATGAAGGTCTTTCATAAGTTTGCCTATCCTTTCCCCTGGTTTTGGTTTCTTATACTGTTTACTCTTTTCCATCATCATACTCTTAACCATCTCAGGTGGTATATCAGGGTACCCATCCTCATCAACAAACTCACTAGCGTATTCCTAACTTACTCCAGTCTCATCTGCAAGCGACTTCACCACATCATGTGTGACCACTAATGTATTCTCAACTAGTCTGGTAAACTCCAGCTCATTTGGTGAATCGACATTAAGCTTCTTGATGATGGGTTTACCAACATCATCGTTCCTACTTGTATTGATCACCCTAACGTCTACGCTCCTATAACTGAGAGTAGTTGTATTACCATCAATCTGGGCAGCACCACCTCTCGAGAAAGTGCTACCATGGATTATCCTAAGACCACTCTCATTATTTAGTAGGGGTCTTATATCATGACCATCAGTTAATGCTATAAACGATCTAATAAGTTTGACCACACTCCTACGATTACCATCTGACATTCTTTTGCTGATGGTACCTTTTCTAGTTATCATACTGTTAACGAAATTCTTAATATTGTCCTTAGTTCCAATTTCCCTAACAATAGAAATGTCTTTAGTCCTATAGTTTATGTCCTCATCAATCCATTTAGTCTCAGCATAAGGGTCTTCATCCTGATTTAACAGGTCACCAGATTCTGGCAACTCTTCACCATCCCCTTCACCATTTTCAGGAGGACTGTTTTCCTCTTCATAGACGTCGTCGTCAAACGCATATCTATCATAATAACTCATAAACTAACCAATATTCTGGATATCACTCTCAGGTACCCAGCTATTATGCTTGTTATCATACCCGAGCCACTTTACCAGGGCCATCTTCTTTTTCCTCTTCAGTATTTTCTCCACCCTATAAACATGATCCTTCTTAACAACAGCACTTAGCTCCTCTTCATAAAACTTACCAATTATTGGCTCACCCTCTAAGTCCGCTATTTCATAAACATTTGGATCACCCCTAATCACCTTAGTCACCTTGAATAGTTCCTCTGTGAAGTTAGCCTCATAGCCCTTAGTGAATACGCTTTTGTACTTGCTTATCCTGACAGTATCACCAACTTTAAATTTAGCTAGAGGGTATTCTCCAGATGTGTGGCCAAATAAGGTGTTCCAAACTTCAGCCTCGTTACTTTTATTCACATTAGCCGGTTTCATCAGTATAGTTCTATGCTTACTGTTATTGTAATTGCTAACCAGAGAGTCTAGAACATCAGTCCACTTATATGTTCCCTTACTGTAGAAGTACTTCCACATAGCCGTCTTGAGGGTTCTGTTAAACCGTTCCACAATAGCGGCCTTCTTATCCGATAGGGTGCTAAAGTACTTAGCACCAGCTCCCTCCAGTAAGGACCTCACCCCAACATTATAAAATTCCTTACCATCGTCAAACTGTACCAGTTCCGGATCCGCTCCGAAACGCTTCTTAAATTTCTTAAGCAACAACGTTACAGCCTTGGTTATACTTCCGGTGTCTTTCCTATACACGGGGATGGCAAAGGCATATCTGCTCAGAATTTCAACAGCTGTCAATATCCAGCGGTATCCACCATTCTTATTCCCATACTTACCCATATCAACAAGATCCATCTGCAGCTGCTCACCAAGGTAGTAAACCCTAGTCTGTCTGAACCTATGCTTACTAACTATTTTCCTGTACCGTGTGAAAGTGTCCTGTGATTTCAACCATTCAGTGACCTTACTCCTACTCACACCCGGTAGGCCATCAGCCAGTGCCTTCCTGTAAAGTCTCTCAGCTGACTGGTAACCAGTTGCTGGGTTATAGTATATATCTCTCAGCCCCTGTTCCAATTCTATGTCATTGTCCATATACTCTACGAGATGTACAGCTCCAGCAATATGCTCCCAAAACCATTCAGCGGGTTTCCATTCTGATCTGTTACATGGAATTCCAACTCATTTATAACACCTTTACCAATTTCCAGCTCTGTCTCAATGTCAACAAATGACTGTGTCGAACCGAACAGCGGCTGCTCACTAGTGACTGGAAGACTTACTAGGGTATTACTCTTCCTTCCATTGTATAAATTCATTGGTGTAGATATCACATTACACATCACAACCAAGTACTTCAACCCATTATTCACATTTATCAGCCCACTCTTTGTGCTTCTACCTGGTAAGAATATACGGGTGCTGAATCCCAGTAAAGATGCTAAGTTGTTATGCAGTACTAGCGTCGTGCTACTGTCGGTCACCATCGTACACTTAGCCTCTGGTTTACTAAGTGTTAATGTAACCCCGCTGTTCCCCTCAAGTATCTTCTTAAAATCCTGGAATGTGTAGTAACCATCCCCAAGGAATTTGTTCACCCTCTTATTATGAACATAGTAGTTACCCTTACTGCTGGATACATTATAGTACTCCCACATTATGTAAGCCTTCTTCAGCAGAATATGGGGATTTTTCCCTGTCATTATAGGCTCCTCCAGTCTGACCACCTTATATGACCCTTCTACCAGCACAGTTAATTTTCTCATAGTATACATCCTATTATATATGAGTCTGAATTTAGGTTTTAGCAATGGCACTGATACAACCACCACCAACACCCTACATGGTGAGGCTAGTGAAAAGCCAGTAGGTGGGTATATCAACCTAACTATAGATGGACTAACCAGTGGTAATGAGAGCTGTATGACTGTAGCGTTCTATGAGCCTGTTTAATCCTACCTATGTTATGCTCAATAGAGAGAAGAGTATAATAAGGTTCAACCACATATCTGATAAGCTGAGCTCAGAAGATGTTGAGATGCTAAAGTCACTTTACGAGCATTACCACATGATGGCTACCTGCTACCAGTGGCAGTTTAAGAGGCTCTCTAGGATCAATCTCACCATGAACATGTCTGCTATCTTCCTAACCATTGCTGGCGGGGCACTTAGCGCATTAGGTGGATTCGCTACATTATCTATAAGTGCTGTCGGACTTCTTATGCATGGGTATATCAAGAACAAGAAAATAGCGGAGAAAGTAAGTCAGTGTGAGGTGGCATACAAGAGCTATACAAAGTCTCTGAACACAATCAGAGGATATCTGAGAGGTATCGAGTTTTATAAATCAACAATGTTTAGCAACTTGACTATGTTAGATAACATAATAAATGACAGCACTATGCCATTGGAGAAGGTATACTAAGGTCTACAGAGGCCATGTGTATATGAAATCATCTGAGTATTATGGAGGCAGAGGTCCCAGGGGAGTTTGAGATGGATTCTTTAGGTAGTTATGAGGTCCCTGATGATGATGGTGGTGTGGTTGCTGACTATGACATACCAACAGAGGAAACAGATTTCGGTGGAACAGAGCAGCAGGAATATTACACTGACAGTCATTCCAGAATACTTGTTGGTGAGGATAGGATGAAGAGGATAAGAAGACGTCACGCGTATAGACACGGAGGATTTCTTCACTAACATTCTAAACCTCGAGCTTGGATGTAATGATCCAAGGTTCGTAGACTACCTGCTGGACAATGGTATCCTCAGGATTAATAGGGAGCTGAGCGATACAGGTCTTGTTAATGACTACTCTGTGAAGTACCTTGGAGGTGAGTTCATATCAATTGGAAGGGTTCTCACAGATGAGGATAGTGATATGCTAAGGACTGGTATAAGGGAGTACTATGATGAGTGGCAGAGAAAGATGCTTAGAAACACTATGAAGAGGGCTGGTGTGATAGTGGGTATTGGTCTTAGCATAGCGGCGATAGTCACAGGGCTAGCAGTTGGACTAACAAGAGGCTCAGATGTGATACATGCGGGGAAGAAGAGGAGAAAGTGGGAGAAGCTTAACCCAGCTAAGGTAAGTATACCATGGTCAGATATTGAGGAGGCTGGTGGAGGTGCTCTAGTATTTACTGGTAAGTATCTCACAGTTATCTTAGCGGTATCTGCAGTGTATCTCACAGCAAGACGGTAAGTAAACCTGAGGTAATCTATAAGATGTCTGACAGTAAAGACCCCAAGATCACTACTGATGTTAAGACTAAAGATCCCAAACGTGTAGAGGCAGGTAAGAGGCTGGCAGCAATATCCAAAGCAGCTAAAGAGAAGAAGATGAGGGAAAGAATAAAGATGGATGAGCCAGATTCCTCATGGTCATTACCTTCTAATGGATATATGTTAGGACTAGCAGGACTTCTGGTAGCGGGTGTGTCATTATACTTCACATGGAAAAGTGACAGGAGGGAGGTAGCTGCTGCTGCTGTCATCACCCCTGCTGCGGAACCAGAGACAATGAGCAGCAAGCTGGAGACATTGTAACTAAATATCACTAGTAGTATGTCGGCTCAGAGGAAGGAACTTATGAATGAAGGATTCGACGCTGTTCTAGTTACGGTGGGAGTTGTACTATTTAGCATGGCAAGTAAGAAGCTGTTTAGGGAACCGCTTACATCAGCTGAGAGTGTGAAGTCATATGTAAAGCTAGCAGTTGGTATCACAGCATCAACACTAACTGTAAAATACCTGCAGCAGAAGAAATACATACCTGAGGACCCCTTCAAGAATACCTAGTTAACATTATGGCAGGTGCATTAGCAGGTGGGGCTCTTCAGACAACATTCGCTGCATTAAGTTTTGCTGGGGCAGGTTTCCTATTTAACAAGCTCAACCACACTGGATATGAGAAGGAAATTAAGAGACACAACCTAAGCTTAGAAAAGCTGGCAGCAGCTAAGGAAGCGTTCTATGAGAATGAGATAAGACATAAGGACAAACTGGCTCAACTTAGAGCTGAGTTAAGTGATGCCAACGCCGACATAAATACCACTAACAGGGCCTTGGATAAGCTGAGAACATATACCTCAAATGGTATGACCTTCAGGGGTGAACCTAAACTTGGAGACTTCTATAAACCTTCTAAGGAGATGCAGAAGTACCAGGCAATGTTTGTTGCTATAGCAGGAGTCTCTGTGGGTTTCATAGCACATAGGGTAGGGTTTATTTAAAGATATATTCCTACGCTATATTATATGGGTAGAAGGGAAGACTATGTGGAGCGGAGATTTAGGAGAATCGATGAGATGTACACATGCGACTGTGGCGGCCACCGTATAAACTGTCATGGTTTCCCAACCTGTACGTCATGTGGTCTGCAGGGACCTTTCACAGTACCTGTACCAGAGCTGGATCTAATGTCGTGGAGCAAGAGGAAGACTGTTCATAAGAGAAGTAAGTGGTTTGCTAGAAGGATAGCAGGAGTTGTTAATAGTTCTGATGAAAGAACGTTGACAGCTGATTTCATAAAGGTTGTGTCAGT
The DNA here is from genome assembly GCA_964035015.1 of Corallium rubrum. Taxonomy (NCBI): domain Eukaryota; kingdom Metazoa; phylum Cnidaria; class Anthozoa; order Scleralcyonacea; family Coralliidae; genus Corallium; species Corallium rubrum. Next base: position 69,980,519 of record OZ035997.1, read on the forward strand.
GCTGATGAGACTTAACCTGATAGGGAAAAATGTAAGTAGGTATAACTACAATATAATAAGGTTAGCTAGTCGAAGAGGTCTCACACTACTTACAGACGTCAGTGATATGTGTGATGGATATAGTAAGAACATGTTTGATGATAGGTTGTTCGGATCTGTATATAAGGAGTTGGGTTGGGGCATTGAATGCAGATGTCCTATATTTCTGAAGTGGAAAAATAAAGACACTTAAAGAAATAATTTTATACGTGTAGTATATGGTCAATCGCTGTAGAAAAGTCGTTAGTGAGCTGGTCAGTTATATTGAGAAGTATCACCCAGAGGTCTTATTCATGGTAAGGTCTACGGGTGGTAAAGGTCTTGGGTTACCCAACATCGTAATACTTGAGAGGAGGAGTGATTACAAGGGGTTATCAATGTGGGTGTCGTCAAAGATAACAGATTCTAAGATGGATCAAATGGATAGGTTTGTGATGTCAGGACATGCTGTCTCAGTATCTGATGACTATGATGGCCTACACTCTTGCCTTACGGAGTACCTGTCGATAGACCACCCAGGTGATTACGGGACGGATGGTAGACAGTTAGATCTTATAAAGGGCCTGAACCATCATGGTGTGATTGGGCACTTCGAAAGGCGTGAGAGGACGCCATTAACCTCCATGGATTATGACTTACTCCAAGACGTTGTAAGATTTGTTATGAAAAAGTATAAGTATGCAGCTATAATACCAACGTTTGGATCCGAGTCCGGTCCAGACATTACCATATTCTCACATAGCTTTATACTTGAAGGGTTGGCGATATGGTTAAGTAAATCCTCACAGTGTTACAGACTCTCCAGTCTAAGCTACAGTCAGTTTCATCACCTACTTAATATGGCTAAAAGGTCGTACATAACCATAGCGTCCCTGGACTATCAGGATATAGCTGACATAATTGGGCAGTACGTGGAGGGGGAGTTTGATCATGGTGACTGCCTACCTAAGTTCTGCGACGAGGACTGTCCATAACCAGCCTACTTTCCTATATAGGGTTGGTACCTAGGTGAGTAAGCCCGGGTTTGTTTTTTTTATGTTTAGATTTTTTACGTCTTAGCCTTGTGTAAAGACTATTAAGATCTATTAACTCTCTCATCATTCTATCTGTTTCTCTGTAGGGTACCTTCCCCTCCGACTCACATATTTCATCAACCAGATTTCCTATATCATGCTCTATGCCCTCCATATAATCAATGTAGAAAATAAAGTCTGATGGTGGACGCACCTGACCCACTGTTTTGGTGGGCTAGGTATGTGAAAAAGTGATGATAGCAGCAAGGTACTGAAACGGGATGTTGGTCATGGCATGACTTTCCTATATCGAGGGATGTCACTCAATACCTGAGGCTCCAAAACGGGGCGTCAGGTGTGTTTAAATAGGTTTTATAAATATATTTACCTATAGTATGATCAAGTCATTCAGTTTCGGCGATAAAATAATCAGAACACAAAAGGATGGTGATGATATATGGTTCCGAGGGAAAGACGTTGCTGAGGCGCTTGGTTATAAGAGGCCAAGTAACGCAGTCCGGAATCATGTTAGCAAGTGTGATAAGAAAGAGGTGATGCTAGCAGCAATGCACCAAAACAGTGCATTGGTCAATAGCAGCACTTATCTGATAAATGAGCCAGGAGTATATAGTCTGATATTCTCATCTAAGCTACCCTCAGCAGAGAGGTTTAAAAACTGGGTATTCAGAGAAGTTCTACCATCCATAAGAAAAACTGGTCAGTACATAGCACCTAGACTTATTGGTAACCAGCTGTCACTGATGAATGAGAATGACCTACATTACCAGGTAATAAGGTATATAAGAGAGTACCATCCTGACGCTGTGGTCATACCAGGACTAGGAGAGAATCAGGACACTAAGTTAAAAAGAATAACCAGCTGGAAGAAGGGGTATAGAGGTGGGCAACCTGATATCATTATAGGGAACATACACAAGACATACTCTGGTCTGGCTATAGAGCTGAAGACTCCGAATGGTACGGGGGTCTGTTCAGACAAGCAGAAGTCGTTCATAGATACCCTGGGAGATAATGGATATAGGACCCTAGTGTCATACAATTACGACGAGATACATAGGTGCATTGATGAGTATATGGCAGGGGCTAGAGTAAGATGTGGGTACTGTGGTAGGAAGTTCCGTAATAAAGACACGCTTAGTAATCACTGCAGATACTTCCACAGGATTTCCTGTGCTTCAAAAATCTAATATACCTATCCACCAGTTCCCTATCCATCTAAATTAAATTAAAAACTTCATATACTAGTTTTTCTACTTGCTTACGGATCCTTAAGATTCTAGCAAATACTACATCTTCCATATAATTACTATAGAAGATATAATACGTTTAAATTATTTTAATAAAAATATATAGGTATAGTATGTCGAGAGCACTTAAAAAAATATCATCAGATGCCGGTATGTCAAGAACAGTTAAGAAAATAAACCCACTTGAAGAGATATTAGAATTTGACGATACGTTAGCGAGACGTAGACAGGATCTGCATGAGGAGCTGGGGGTTGTTGAGGCTAGAAGGGCTCTTAAGGGTTACACTAGAGGTATGGAAATTAGTATTCTGGACAGAGGTGATCCTGAGTCTGAAATAGATCAGACGAGAAGTCTAGTCTGCAGAGTGCTCGAAATTGAGATGGAGGATATTGGTGGAATAAAGTTTGCGGAAATGTTGAAGATAAAGCTGAAGAAGGAATAAAATAATGGTGATTTCCTTTTCAAGGATGTCTACTTTGGGAGTAAAGCCGCTGTCGCTATAGACAGAAGTCACCTGGAGTCTCTAGCAGCAGCGGGAGGGAATAATATGCTGAACCTGTACGAGTCATGGACCTCTGAAGGTAGTGGATGGGTCATAGACAGCATCATGAGTCATTATCTTAATGTAGTAGCCTATAGGCCGTTACAAGGTAGTAGCTATGTAGAACTTCCTAAAGAGTTGAGGAACCCTGCAAAGGGGTTGATAAATATACAGAACAGTGACAATGAATGTTTTTGATGGTGCCATATAAGGTACCTGAACCCGCAGAGTAAAAACCCTCAGAGAATAAAGAAAACTGACAAAGCCCTACTACCTACTCTGGACTACAATGGCGTGAAATTCCCAGTTGAAACAAGACAGTACAGCAAGATAGAAACGCAAAATAACATACGCATAAACGTGTTCGGGTACGAGGATGGGCAGACCTATCCAATATATGTGTCAAAGGAAAAGAATGAGAGCTGCATGAACCTACTGCTTATTGATAGACATTACGTGCTGATTAAGGACTTTAATAAGTTCATGTATATTAAAACTAAGCATAAGGAGAGGAAGCACTTCTGCATGCATTGCCTACAGTGTTTCAGCTCAGACGCTATACTGTTGACCCATAGTGAGAACTGTATTGTGGTGAATGGTAAACAGGCTATAAAGATGCCTGAGGAGAGTGATAACAAACTCACATTCATCAACCACCATAAGCAGCTTGAGGTACCTTTCGTTATATATGCTGACTTCGAAGCCCTGGTGATGCATAATAACACACCTAGTAAAGATGATAGTAAGTCATACACACAAGAGTACCAGAAGCATGTAGACTGTGGGTTCTCATATAAGGTTGTATGCTGCGTCGACGATAGCTTTAGCAAGCCGGTAAAGGTCTACAGAGGTGAGAGGGCTGTCTACAAGTTTATGAAAAAGATGCTTAAGGAAGTTGCCTACTGTCAGAGCGTTAAGGAGAAATCATTTAACAAAGACATGACTATGACCAGAGCTGAGATTGATGAACATGAGAAATCAGAGGAGTGTCACATATGTAATAAAAGTTATGTTGACTCAGATGTGAGGGTTAGAGATCACTGCCACATCACCGGGAAATATAGGGGATCAGCCCATAGCAAATGTAATATGATTTACAGAATTACTGATAAAATACCAGTAATCTTTCATAATCTAAGGGGATACGACAGCCACTTCATAATGCAGGAAATAGGTAAATTTGGAATGGATATAAATGTGATACCTAACAATATGGAAAAGTACATGTCATTCATGCTGGGACGACATCTGGTTTTTATAGATAGCCTACAGTTCATGTCCAGTGCTCTGGGACGACTTGTTGACAACTTACCTAGGGACGCTTTCGTAATAACATCTGAGGAGTTTAAGGGTGAGAAGTTCGATCTGATGACTCGCAAGGGAGTTTATCCATACGACTATATGAGCAGTTTTGAAAAGTTCGATGACACCTGCTTACCAACCAAGGACGAGTTCTATAGCGCCCTGAATAATGAACACATCTCTGAGAATGACTATGCACATGCCCATAAGGTTTGGAGAACCTTCAGGTTGGGTAATATGGGAGAATACCATGACCTATATATGAAGTCAGACGTGCTGCTGCTGGCTGATGTTTTCGAAAACTTCAGGAAGACCTGTCTGCAGTACTATAAGCTGGACCCATGTCACTACTTCTCCAGTCCCGGATTGTCCTGGGATGCGATGCTAAAAATGACTGGCGTGGAAATTGAACTGATGACTGACATAAATATGTTCCAGTTCATAGAAAAGGGTATGAGGGGCGGAACGTCATATATCGCTAACAGGTATGGGTTGGCTAATAACAAGTATATGAGAAAATATGATGAAAAGCTGCCTAGCAAGTACCTTATGTACCTGGATGCTAACAACCTTTACGGATGGGCCATGAGCCAGTACCTACCGACTGGTGGGTTCAAGTGGCTTGACGCTGACACAGTGAACCTGAGTAAGTACGTTGATGAGTCTGACCGCGGCCTTATACTTGAGGTTGATCTGGAGTACCCGGACGAACTTCATGAGAAACATAATGACTTTCCTCTAGCCCCAGAAAAGATTAAAGTAAAATCGGATATGTTGTCAGACTATTGCCGGGACATAAAAGACAAGTATAACATCCACATAGGAACAGTACATAAACTAATCCCAAACCTGATGGATAAGAAAAAGTACGTTCTACATTACAGGAACCTAAGGCTATATATGGAGCTAGGGATGAAGATCAAAAAAATACATAGGGTATTGGAATTTGACCAGTCCCCGTGGTTAAAAGAGTATATAGACTACAACACTCAGAAGAGGGCCCATGCTAGGAATGCGTTCGAGAAGGACTTCTTCAAACTTATGAACAACAGCATCTTCGGAAAGACTATGGAAAACCTTAGGAAAAGGGTTGACGTTAGACTTGTAACTAACCCGTATAAACTAATGAAACTGACTTCCAAGCCAACATTCGTAAGCAGCAAAATATTCAACGAAAACCTGGTCGCTGTACATAAAATCAAAGAATGTCTGACACTCAACAGACCTGCCTTCGTTGGGATGTGTATACTTGACATGTCTAAGACCTTGATGTATGACTTCCACTACAGATACATGGGAAAACTTTATGGTTCTAAGGCTAAGCTACTTTTCACTGACACCGATAGCTTACTATACGAGATATCTGCTGGGGATGTTTACAAGGACTTTCAATCTGACCGTGACAAGTTTGATAATAGCGACTACCCGGTGGACTCTGAATATCACTTCGTAGAAAACAAAAAAGTTATAGGTAAGATGAAGGATGAGGCAGCTGGAATACCCATCACTGAGTTCATAGGACTGAAGAGCAAAATGTACTCCTACATAAAAGACAATGATAAAGGAGATAAGAAGGCCAAGGGAATTAAGAAGGTTGTTATAAGTAAGGACATAAAACATAACGACTATAAAGACACGCTACTGGGGCAAAAGCAGTTAAAACACAAAATGAAAACTATAAGAAGTGTCTACCATCAGCTGGGATTCTACGAAGTCAACAAAATATCTCTCAGCTGCTTTGACGATAAAAGGTACATACTCAATGACGGTGTCAGTAGCTATATGCCTATGGACATAATTTCATCAAACCCCTGGACGAGTGGTTTTACAGGATAGGGTTTGCCTTTATTGACTGATAACCGGTAAAAGTAAACAGAAATTGCCACCTGCAGAAAATATGCAAATTCGGTCTGACAGCAGCTGAAATCACACTTCACAAAATTTTTCACATTTGTGTTGGAGTCAGTGAAGCGGACACAAAATATGCACACTTCACTGACTTCCACACAAAATACGCACACCTCACTGACGTCAACACAAAATGTGCGCACTTCACTGAATTCCACACAAATGTGTACACGTCACTGACCACTTCATAAAATCTGACTTGGATTCTGTGAAGACTTATATTTTGGAAGATCGGTGGCAACCGACTGGTCTGGCGAGTTGGGGGCAAGATAAACTGGTCCATTAACTTTAACCAACTTTTGGGCCTCCTGATTTCCAAGGGCGACATGGGTTGAGCCGTTCGACCCTTCGGGTCTCACTCGAGTACTCGGAGGTGACCACATAGAGAAGTCTCCCCCTTCGGGGTCGCCTCCTCATGTGTCACCACCAAGCACTGGCCCGCTCGCGCGCCCCCCCTGCCGTGCTGCCAAGCCCCTGGACTTCAGGCCAACTTAAAAAGGTGGTGGTATGGACCATCTTATTGAAAGGTCACTGTAGCGGCCAACTGTCGAAATGTGATGCTATCGGACAACGGCTATTTTGGCGAGAAAAAGTGCTTGTAGCGGCCAAATTAAAAAGGTGGTGGTATGGCCCAACTAAATAAAAGTCACTGTAGCGGCCAACTTCCGAAATGTGATGCTATCGAGCAACGGATATTTTGGTGAGAAAAAGTGCTTATAGCGGCCATCTAAAAAAGGTGGTGGTATGGGCCAACGAAATAAAAGTCACTGTAGCGGCCAACTAAAAAAGTGATGGTACCAGCGTACGGAAAAAAGTGATGGTACTGGGACACGAAAAAAGTGGTGCTACTAACCATATTCTGAGAGGGCCTTCAGACGGGAAAAAATGCTTGTGTTTGGTGGGGGGTGAGATTTCCTTTGAATTACCTGCTAAATAAACTGTGCTGGTACCCCCATATCCTATACTACTAACGTCAACAACTTTAGGTAAGTAAAGTTTAGTTTATTTACGAGAACTATCACATTCTAACGTGCTCCCTTGATTTAACTTCAAGTACGAGCAGAATGCACTGCCAAGAGCTTTATCCCCCCCCCCCCCCCATCTGGTTCAAATGTAAATTTGAGCCATTTAGAAAAGACTTATCTATGTTGCTATTATTATTAATGAATTTGATATTATGCTCGGAGCATAAGTTTCCTAATAATTCATTATAATGGGTTATTTTACTGGATTTAACCCTGCCATCATACCTCTTTATTACACTAGAGACAGCAATTTTCTTTGTGCGGGTTTTCACTTCTTCAATCAATTCCTCCATGTCTTTCACCACTTGCTCAGTATCCTGATGAACCAGATCATTTGTACCGACATGAAGGATGACATCATACTGTCCATCAATTTGATTTCCCTCGAATTTCTCTTTGATCTGTTTAACTTTTGCTCCACTATACAAATGACAGATTGATTTGTTTCCAGCAGCCCTTTTAATTTTCTTCCTCTTGATCATTGAGTCACCAATCACAAGGGTTATTTTCTTCTCTTTATTTGGCTTGGCTGAGTCTGAGGCTTGTGTATTCCGAACTTTGCTAAAGTTTTCGCTCATTTTTTTATGATTTGACTTTTGGTTGGAACGATAATCTTCGGTTTGATGACTTTCACTATCCGTTTTATCCTCGTTTTCGATCATTGGAAAGCTTGTGTACTATATTCATTATCAAGTAATGCGAAGCTATTTTGGACAGGGGTTTTAGATTTCGTATCGACAATTTTGGGTAATTGCATATTTGTTGTGTTGAACTTGTGCTTTTTTTCGCTACGACTTTTATCCACTCATCTTGCTTCATATCCAAAACCCGTTCTCGTTTACTAGTTCTTCCACGGTTGTTTTTAGTGATCGTATTTCGGCCGCCATATTGGTTTGTTTCGATCAAAGCTTCAGTTTTCGCTTCTGATTCTGCCGCTTTTCTTGCTTTTGTTTCTCTTGGATTTCTGTGATCAGAGCCAAAATTTTATTTCTTTCAAGTTTGTAGTATTTGCAATGATCAAAAGTAGGTTGTTTGTTGCCACAATCTTCACCTTCAACGACGACAACATCTGCCATGTGTTCGACCCTTTCTTCTCCGCATGCTTCGATTTTGATATCACGATTTTCGCCATCCATCATGTGAGCATAGCGTTTAAGGATATTTACTAAGTAATCTTTTTCGTCATCTTTGACTACGACTATCCTTTTGTTCGTACGTCCCTGCCATTTCAAAGAAAAATCGCGATGTACAAACCCTTTTGTCTCCCCACCAGACGACAACCACTTCCCACTCAGTTTGATATAACTTTTTATCAAATCTTGCAAGCCATTGTAGTCGCCTTTCCAAAACAAATCGCCTTCTCACATGTATAAAAAAGTAGATTTTAAAATCTCCGGGCCAACATCGCCGTTTATTTGTTGGGAGATCGAACAAGTTGCGGAGCTCACAGATTCGTGACCATCCGCCATCTTGATCTTGATCTTGAAGCTACATTCTGGAGTGACATGCTTTGTGTGGTATGAGTTTAAAAATAGTTCCAGAAATGACTTGGATTTCTCTTGAACATGTTCTTTGCTCACTTGTCCAGTGGAACTCAACATGTCAGTAATTGACAGGAATTGGCCCCATAACTCGGACACTTGACCAGATTTGGGATGATTAGGCAATAGCTGACTAATATTTATATTCCTAAATAATTTAAGTGTTTCTGGGCCTGTTAGATCACGCCATTTTAGTTTTCTTGAATGTTTGCAAACAAACCAGAAGGGAATTTTTAAAGTATCATTAAGATATGATTTCCAACTAGCCATGTGCGTATGTTTTGATCTCTCAAATCCTTCATTAAATGTTTTCTTTTTGTCAATCGATTGACAAAAATCTTTTCGGCGAAATTCTAAGATGAGGAGATTGATCAGATTGTCTGAAATTCTCAGGAAAAGACTCAGAGAGTCTATTACAACATTATTCAGAGGAATCGATGGAAATAGTGGAGAATGTTTTACATTGCAGCATTCAGCAGTACGTGACCTTTGACTTAACGTTTGTTGAATTTCTTGTATTGAGCATGAACCTTTCGAGGTATTGGAGAGACCATTATTTTCTTCCATCGTATTTGTCATACAGTTGGCACTTGCACCAAATACAGGGGTGAGATGCAGTTGCAGCACGAAGGCCACAAACACATGCTAAGAATTTCCAGTCTCCACCTAAAAACCACTCAATGTCAAAGCATTCTGTTCCAACTGACACAAGTGTAAATGATTCCACATCTTGTCGGATATCTGCCATAGATTCAGCCAATTTGTCATAGTTTTCTGGTTCTTTAATTATGGCAACCAAATGGTTTCCATCCGCTGACATAGCTTTTGCACCTTCATCAAGAATAGTAAAGGTCACATTAATTACATGTAGCCTTTTCCCAACATTAGTACCATCCCCTGACAGTTTTACTCGAATTTTAGGGTTCTGTCTGAATGTTTCATTGGGAGAACTGTTTTTAATTAATGATTGCAATCTTTCTTTCATATCCTGCTGAACTCCACATGTATCACCACGGGTCTTTGTGAGATTCCATTTGGTATTTAAATCCTTTATTCTTTTCTGGACTTTCCATGATCTAGGTAGATCCTTGCATGTCATTGATAGTTCATGGTATGCTTCATTTGACACATTAAATCGTTCTTTGGTGTACAAAAGTAAATTTATTTCATCAAATTCCTCGTTGGTAAGTGTTTCAGTGCGAGGTGAGAGGTGTTCATGTCTTACTCGTCAAACAAATTTATGGTCTCATATTGTTGAGTGTTCTCATTAAAGACTTTTGTGGCGATAAAGTTGTGAAGCCCCAGAAATGACAAAGATGTTTCACAATCAGTGACCATTTGTTTTCGAATTCTGGACTGATGTCGCCTGCTGTAGTCTGAAAATGTTTTGTTGTTTTTTTATGAGCCTCTTGATGTCTGTCCTCTTTGTTGCTTTATTAATTTCTGTTTAGCCTTTTAATTAGTCGCTGGGGCGGCAGAGCCGCAGCGACTATCGGTTTCGGCACCGTTTCGCGAATCCATAGTCACAAAATGACCTACGTCATTTTTTGTCAAAAATTATGTCATTAGCGCTGGGTTCAAGATGGCCGCTTACTCGGGAGTGCGTATCTAGTAATTTCATCGACTTTCTACATTTTTTTTCATTTTTCCGATGAAACTTAAAAGTTTCCCCATGAACGAGACTTTATGAACTGAAAGTCATCTTATGTAAATAAACCTGGAAGCTTCAAATAGACGAGAAAAGTTCAAACTTTTCAGGTATTGAATCTTTCAGAATTATTGATATGATTTTTATTGTCCGAGACTTGAATTGAGTCACACTATATTCTGTTTATTTTATGCACTTACTGTGTATAAATAATTTGATATAAATTTATTATATATTACTACCAAAACAAAGTTAACTATCAAACATTCATAAAATGTTTTGCTGCATTTGTCAAGAGGATTGTGGTCCGATTGTCCTATTTAATAGATGTTGGCAATTAAATAATTACTATGCTTATTTAGTTATTTAAAGATTTTAACATCCTCAAATCCAGCTCATGTTTCTTAAACAAGACAATCAATAATTGATAATAGCAAGTTTGTGTATGTATAAATAATAAATAGTTGCATTTTATACCATATTCTGCAGTTAAATTACTACAGCCTACAGGTCTTACCTGTAATGGCCAGGAAAGACAAGAGGGGGTGGGGATTTTTTTCGAAGGGTGCTTTTTAATTGATATACATACATTCAAAGTCACTGTGTAGCAACTTAAGTTGGGTAACTTGCTCCAGTGGCATGTTGGGCCATGCTCCTGTGCAAGGGATTTTGGGGGAAACAAAAGCTTAGAGGAGGGATGCCATAACTGCATGAAATGAAATAACAGAATATTATAAAAGTCATATAATTTTAGATTTTAACTGTAAACTCTCAATTAAGCATCTCCCCTGGGGGAGGGTCTATTTTTTCCAGGCATCTTTTAGGGGGACTTATTATCCATAAATGATATAATTTATTCTAATCAAGACATGTTTTTGTGTCTGCTTAATAGGAGGAGGGTGTTTAACAGAGCCTCTTTCCTTGCAGGCAAATGGTATTTTAAAAGTTCTCAGGACAGCTTTGTTATTATTGTAGAAACACGCAGAACATATTCATTTGTATAATGGAATTTATCTGCCAGCAAAATGTAAACAAGGCATTTGCGTGCTATCACAAGACGCCAAGAAATATATGACAACAGTCGACAGCTGACAGTGGGCTACTGGTCTGTCTGTATAAATTTGAACGGTTTTGAGAATTTTTGCGGATTGTCTGCTTCCGAAACAATAGTGTATTTCAGCATTTTAATAAATTTTTATGCACATGTATGTATGTACTGTTGTTTTATACTATAAATACAAGCGTGCGGTGACTGCATATTTACATGCAATACTTTCTCGTGTTGATCTCAACATCACGTAATCAAACCATACAAGGTGTTTATACTCTAATAATGCCGGAACGCGTTTCGACTTTGTCGCCTAAACGACAAGCTTTTCAAGGACGAAGAAACAGTGTCAGCGCTTGTTTGGCTTCGGATTAAAGATCTTTCTGAAATTGAATGCCCTTTTAACTATTAAATGTTTCAAGTGTTTACGTGTTAGGCGCTTGGCCAAGATGTTTTAGCTATAGGTTTACACGCAGAAATCCACCGTGCTTGGCACTGTTTGTTACATGTGGACGTATTCAATACTTATTCAAAAAACTCATTGAACATTGATTTATTGAGACGCATCAATGCATATGTTACCAGAGTCTAAAACATAGCCATATAAAACATAAAAATATCATATTCTTTAACAATGCCATTAGCGTCCACGTTTCCTGTTTTTGCTGATTTACCAAACTATGATTTACCTAACCTTACCGTGTGTTCAAACATTTTAGTATAGGGGTTAGAGACTGCCAGATTGGGGTTAATCGTTAGAAATTAATGATTATTGTTATTTCTATAGGTGAGACGTAACAGTACATGTTGCCGTGGAAGGGTGTAGTCAATTTATAACGTTTTTGCTCAGACAAGTGTTAAACAGTTCGAATCAGTATTTCTGAAACCTGAATGGCCTTTAAATTAATGTTTGAAGTATTAACATGATAAGCGCTGGGCCGAGATGTTTAACTATAATTCACAATCGGAAATTTTCAGGCTGTTCTTTGCGTTGGCTCTAATGCTTTAATTCGAATACAGTACTTACCCGCTTATAAGAACCTAGTTTTTCCAAGTTAGCCTAAACAGGTTCTTATATAAATGGTGCTTAGCGGAGTTTTAGGCTATTTAGGTTCTTAAACGGGTTCTTATTTTTATAAGAAAGATATGATACCAGTGGCTGGTAGAAGGGCAGCATGTATATTAATTTAATGCCTTTTAATAATATATATGTATACATATATAAATATATTTGTTTCTAAACACTTTAAGTTTATAACTAAAACCTTTTAAGTACTTTCAATGTATGTCCTTTATGTACAGTCTGTACTCCATAAAATCAAGAACTAAGTGTACCCTACTATAAACCCTACTATAAAATCAAGAATTCAAATTGAAACTGCATTTGTAATTCTAAGTGATAAATGTACTTGTGGGGTACTCATGTGGATTATAATTCAAAACCAACATGTAAATACTACTGTTACTTTGTTATTAACAGCAGAAGCCTAAACGCTACATAATTAAGGTCTAAAAGCTATAGGCCTCTAGTGTTTGAGGTCTGATTTTATCATCATCAGAACCATCTGCTGTAATAAGGCAGCCAGTCTTCTCAAAGAGTTTTGTGAAAAACATCTTATCAGCTGCAAGCTCCTTCCAAGCCTCAGCAGTCCATTTAGTCATAAGGACCCTCCTCTTCTTCGCAGATATCTTATCGTGCCACAATTCCAAGTTGTCATCCTCCTCCAGCCACCTCTCCATTGCCTCTCCTATTCTTGTCTTTAGCAACTTTCCACATCCAGCATCAATGGGCTGCACCTTGTCTGTGTGATTTTCTGGTAGGAGATAAACAACAGCATTGACTTCCTTCCTACAGGCCTCATGAAACTCTTTGTTCAGCTGAAATCCAACATTATCGGCAAAGATTACTTTCTCATCTGGGGAATTCCCTATACCAGGTATTAAAGTTTTTGTCACCCACTTCATATTCACTTCACTGTCCATCCAGGCACACACTTGGAAATATACATCCATGCCTTTATCATACTCAGCTTTCTCTGCACTTGTCACATTTCCTTTCCCTCTGAATATTATCGCAGGCTTCACATCTGCTCCCCTTCCGCTCGTATGCATAGTTGTAAAGTGGCCTGCCTCTTATCCAAGCCAGTGGAGGGCTGAGAAACCCACACCTGTTTGTTGCCCGTACTGTCATAGGTTTTATCCTGGTCGATTACAAAGGGGAGGGGAACTTGATCAATGTTATAACGATTCCTTGGCAACCATCGCCCATACTTCGTATCCATGGCAGAGTTATTTCGGGAGTTATTTCTTCTTCTTCTAGTCTTGACAGCCTTCCTTAAATCCTGGTGAAATCGTTGAATCGTTTCTCTTCCGTGATCTGCAGAGTTCTTCTTTTTATTTGACCTTCGTCTCAATGAAATATTGTGTCGCCTTTTGAATCTATCAAACCAGTTGTTGCTTGCTTTGAACTTGTCTGCTTCGTCTTTTCCATAACACGTCTCAATCGTCGATTTCATTTTCTTTTTGAGCCAAAGCTTTGAGACTTTACATCCTTTAGCTCGTCTAAGCTTGAATTCCACAACTACTCGCACGGCAGCCAAGGGATACTTCTCTCTCTTCTTGTTTAATTTATCATCTACTAACTTTCTTCTCTGTCTTGCTGCCCTCACGTTGCCTGTGTTTCCCTTGTGCTTGTTAAGTTCAACCTCTGTCTTCAATTTCTCTCTGTTCTTGTTCCACTTAATTACCAGCGACTTACTAACCCCTCTCTCTTTTGCTACTTTTTCCCACCGCTTTTTCTTGATCTTGAGCCCAGTGAGGGAATCAAGGAGCTCCAGAGTTTTCAACTTGAATGCAACCGTGTAAGATCTCCTTCGACTCTGCCCGCATCTGTTGTCGGTGGCGGCTGACTCTACCGGCTTTCCTTGCTTATTGCTGTTGGTAGTTGAAGTCTCTTCGCTTTGATACGGCTTTGTGCTCTCAGTTAGTTCCTTATCTTTGCTTACATCCTCGAGATGTAGGTTTCCTGAGTGCTTGAAGCGAATGTGCGTTTCGAGGTACTTCTTGGCTGTGAAGCATTGGTTGCAAATGTCGCATTTCACAGGCTTGCAGGACAATTTCACAGACCTTGGATACGTCGCTGAAACGTCAAACTCTTCACCACTTCTGGTCACCACTGTTCTCTTAACCCCACAGCTAAATAAGGTACGATTCATGTTTTGTTTTAAGCCATTCTACAACCCGTCAACGACAACAAAATGTGCGAACTGTCACTTTCACGTGGTTCAATGTTTTGAACGTTGGTTTTATTCTGTGGTTCAATGCTATGTGGTGAGCCCAATGGACGACAACCCAGCGGTCTTTACATGTACTGGTCGTATTTTCGCCATTTTCTCCATCTCCTTCAAGTAAATTTGCTAGAGTTTCTGCTACAAAGTTTACTAAATCGAGAGGGTCAACTGGATAACCGCAAAGTCAGGAATGGCAGAGGAGTGTGAGGTTTATATTGAGTCCAGTGTTCGTGGCTACCACGCTTACTTCAAGGGAACTACAGTTTGTGTTGGCGAGGTCTTGAGGTGTGAAATTGAAGACAACAATGAACATGACAAGAATGCTATCACTGTCAGAAATGGAGAAGGGAAGCTAGTTGGCCATGTCCCCATCGAATTGTCAAAGCGTTTTAATAAACTCTTGCAAGGATTATGGTGACATAGAAGCCGAATGCATTGGCAATCGTTTCAATGCTGGACATGGCAAAGGCCTTGAATTTCCTGTGGACTACAGGCTTACAGGGAATTATCTGTACTTGAGGAAGTTGATAAGGAGGCTGAAGACAAAAGAATTCGCTGATAACCTAAATATTAGTGACATCAGAAAGTGCAATTTTGCATGAATCGACGTGCAAGAGTACAGAATGCTTTGATTTATATGTGTGCTGCTTGAATTTGGAAATGCAGATCATATGTATGTGAAAACTGAGACAAATTGCTACATTATAACTGAAGAGATGACATTGTGCTACAAAACTCTGAACTCATCAAAGAGACACATCAATTGTATTTTTAATTATCACTGAAGACAGGGCTCATCCCTAATGTAATGAAAATTTACAAGGTTTTCATGCATTATTTATTCCAAATTTAGAGATTTTAATAGTGTAACATGTTTAAGTTCACTACTTTTGAGTCATGTCTTTTATTTTTGCCTGAAGATCTTTAAAGTTCATTTTCTAAAATAAGAACCTGTTTCAAATTTTAGGCTAAATAGGTTCTTATATAAAGGGGGTCTAATTTGATATTTTTAGGCTAACAGGTTCTTAAATTGCAGGTTCTTATACGCGGGTAAGTACTGTATACGTGTGGCATGATCACACGCTTATTGTGTTGAGTTCTAACATTACACTCGAGCGAAATTAAAGCGATATAAGTATCATATTTTTAATGCGATTATAGGGACCGCGTTTCATGTTTTAACTAATGTTTCAAGTGTACTGTTGACATGTTAGGCCCTTGGCCAAGATGTCTTAGCTATATGTCTATATATACGCAGAAAGAAATCAACTGTACTTCAATAACTTGGTACTGCTTGAGTTACATGTAGGTGTATAAAATACTTATTCAAAAAGTTGATCATTGTTGAGACAAATCAATTCATGTGTTACCAGAGTCTAACGTAGTAAAGATTAGAATGAAAGCGATATATTATCACATTCTTTTAACAATGCGATTAGCGATCGGGTTTCCTGTCTTTCCCAATTTACCTATAAAATTGTCATTTCAAGATTAGAGTTAAGATTAGGGTTGGGACCGGGCTTGGGTTAGGGATTGGGTTGGAGTTTAAGTAAGGGCTAGAATTAAACATTATTGTTAAGTTATTAAGGGCATTTAAAAATTAATAATTATTGTCGATTCTAGATGATACGTGAGAGCATATGCTGATATGTCACAAGGTTATCTAGCGTTTTCAGTATGTTTTAGTGAACAATTTACGTTGTTCAATCATCAGTAGGTGAAATAAATACCAGTATCCGCATGTACGCATTGCGTACCTATTTTTATATGTTGCCGTGATTTGATTCACATGGGAACCGGGCCAGCCCGGTTTGCTGGGCTCCCACTTGGGCGAGATCTCGCCTTCCTGGACTCATATGAACGCACTTAGCGGGCAACCCGGGCTGGAAATCATGTCACAACGCATGCTTTATTCTATCTAGAAAGCACCCATGCAAAACAAATAAGAAATCAACAAAATTAAGACTTCTGAAGCAGTTTCCGTCATTAAAAATAGCATTTTGCGAAATAAAAGCAAATATCGCGTTCCCGCAAATAAATCGCGCGGGAATTTCTATAGCGCTTGCCGGGCTAGCCCACCTCATATGAAACAAATAACATCTTGGCCTGGCAAAGCGAGCTAGCCCAGTTTACCGGGCCAGCCCGGCTCATAGGAACAGGCCCTAATGCTTAACCCAATGCATGAAGCTTTCATCCTAATACAACATTAAATTTAGACCTCTGCTTAGGTGTAAGTCAGAAAATATTAACAAATATAAACCCAACATGCTTTTTGTGATGAACAATATATTGCACCCAGTTAGTCATAAGTTCCAGAATGAAGAGTTATTTGGCAACTTCCATCCATGCAATTACATTTTCTTCCATATTTATACAAGTTCAAAGAATGCCTTTTTATCCTAAAGCCTGGTTTCCATATGGTTGTAACCGTGTCGTAACTGTATTGTAAATGTCGCAGAGATAGAGTCTGACTCTATCTCTGCGACATTTACGACACAGTTACAACCATATGGAAACCAGGCTTAATACAACCCTTAATTTAGACCTCTGGGATGCTGTAAACCAATAACAATTAACAAATATAAACCCAACATGCTTTTTGCACCCAGTTATTCATAAGTTCGAGAGTTATTTGGCAACTGCCACCGATACAATTACATTCTCTTCCTAACAAGTTTGGAGGATGCCTTTTTATCCTAATACAACCGTTAATTTAAACCAATAGTAAATCAATAAACAAATTTAAACCCAACATGCTTTTTGCATCAAGTTAGCCATACGTTCAACAGTTATCTGGCAAGTTGCATCGATGCAATTACATTTTCTTCCATTAGAAGTTTGAAAGATGCCTTGCTGGCACCAGTTTCGTCAATGTTGTAATTTTCCGTTCCCTTGATAGACGCGAACATTACATTTAGCACTGCACCAGAACAATGAAAACGGCCTACATTTTGGCCGTTTTCGTCAATTATGATGAGATTCGCACTGACTGTCGGCTTTAGGAATTCTTTCAGAATGGATGTTTTGCATGATATGCATTCAACAAATTGATTCGAGTTAATTATTGTTGTCTATATCAGAAATTTTAAAGGACGTAATTTGTAGTAGGTTGCGGCAGTGCCACTAACTTACTAGTGCGTAAGTGGACGATTTACTTATTCTTAGATTTGATCATACACATTGTCACATCTGCCGGGGCACCTATCGCATAATAGATCTGTATTTTAATAACCCCAGCGACTAAACGCTCAACAGAGCGTCTTGTTATTTTTTTAAAAACCCCAGGGATTTCCTGGTTTTTTGCCACAACATCCTTCAGCTTCTCAATTCTAGTTTTCTTGCACCTCTCCACTTCAAGATCCTCTTCAAGCTTAAAGTGTATATGAAACGAAAATTAAGTTTGTCTTATTTGAAAGAACTCTTAAAATAATGGGGAATATCAATTTACAGCTTTTTCATATGTTACTTAGTTCTTGAGATATTTAGACTTATGTGATATGCAAATGAGATAACTTATGGTTCGTTTTTTTCTAATTAACATATTCGAAAATCGCGAATATTTTTAAGATTATTGAACAAAATCACTTGAAACTTTGGGTAGTTTCTGTAGTTCATGCAACTAAACATGCAAGACAAGTTACAAGTGATTTTGATCAATAATCGTAAAAATATTCACGATTTTCGAACATGTTAATTAGAAAAAAACGAACCATAAGTTATCTCATTTGCATATCACATAAGTGTAAATATCTCAAGAACTAAGTAAAATGTGAAAAAGCTGTAAATTGATATTCCCCATTATTTTAAGACTTCTTTCAAATAAGACAAACTTAATTTTCGTTTCATATACACTTTAATGAAGCAATGGTGAAGGCCAAAACCCAAGGAGGCAGTGGGGTTAGATCTCTCCTGAAGAAGTGGACAACAGGTAGATATTCAACTTGGAGTTCTAAAATATATTACAGTGAGTTGGATGGACTAGTTCCTTCAGGACAGAGCTCCTGTTCGCCAAGCTTTCTCCCTCATCAGCTTCATCAGCTATTCAGCTTCTTGCATTGATTTGTACAGTTCGTACAGGAGCTTACTATATTGGGCAAAGACATAGATAGGACGTGATCAGAAAGTATTTTATCTGAAATTATTTAACAGGCACAGTCAAAATAAGCTCAGGGTTTCTGTATAAAAATCACAGTAATCTTACTGGTTTATTTGTGCTTGAAACGAGGGAGACTTCATGGCTCGGTTTCTGATTCCCGCTATTATTGTTTCCGTTCTCTTTGCTTGGTAATGCATCGACCGTACAACACAACAATAAAATCGTAACCCCAAACGTAATCCAGAGAGGCGTAAACCGGACATGGATCAGTGAAAACATCACTCGTTAATATGCAAAACAGCTTTGGGGAAAACTGCAAAATACATATAATTTTCCCTTCCCAAAATTATGAATTTGGTACCAAAATGATCAGTAGATTCCAGGCTCCCCAGATCCGACCGTACATTTTAACATTGTGGATGATGCGATTGAGTTTCGTCCCTTAGAACTCAGACCGGGCAGTCACCGCCAATATACGGCAACTATCGAAGGTCACCACTTCGAATCTCGAAATACATGGATTATTTTCGATTTTCGGATATGCTGTAACATTTCTAGACAGAATAACAAATAACTCGCTAAAATCCATGCGTAGATTTGGAAGAAGCGACCTATAACAGGATAAAATTTTCATTTTAGTTCAAATTGAAGATTTTACGGCGGAAACCGGGGGACCTGGGAACGAAAATACTAGAAATACATGAATGCAACAACCCCTCACCCGCTTTTATTAAATGGTGTTTTGAAACACACCCCACCCACCCACCCTGATTTAAAATAAGCACTCCTGATTACAACCAATATAAAAAACAAACAGATTTTAAAACAAATGATAATCCTCGAGATAATTATAGAATTTATGGATAGGATGACTGATTTAATGAAAGTTGAGCATATCAAAGCAAAACTTAGATCTGGTTGTAAAAAATATACTGTTTTTAGGAGGATTCAAAAGTAGCAAGCACTTTAATGGCTTATGGCTTCCCTATGTAAACTTGTTTTGCAAAGGCAGAATTATTAGTTAACAGCTCAAAATTACATTTATAATAGAGTCTGAGATAAAAACAATTCAGTAGAATTGGATCCCAGAGAGAAGTATTAAACAGACCACGTTTCAGTCGAAAATTTGGAAATACAGCAAAAAAAATCGCCAAAGCCCATATGCAAACTAAAAGTCAATGAATAACATCAACATAAGCTTATAAAGGAAGTATTTTAATAACTTAAGTTTAGTTAAGCTGACTTAAGGTTTGGACAGCAAAGAGAAAGCACGAAAACATGAAGCTGCATATTGTTTAGGTTATTAAGACAACAAGAATCCTACCGTTTATAACTTTTAACACTGAGTGACCACAACCACTGCAATTCAGATCAAGTTTGTTTACCATACGGCGTTTGGTTTCTTCAGGTTCTCTGGTTTCGCTTCAAGATATAATTAAACTGGCTGTTTGTATCCTTTTCCTCGTTGTTCTCTATTATTAAAGTAGAACAGGCTCCATTTCATTAAACGAAAGCAAAATACTGACAGATTTAATAGTTTTCTTCGTCTAGTCACCAGTGTCCAACTATTCTTACCGCGTGACACCATACCAAATATATATATATATATATATATATATATATAAAATAAATAAACTATTTCCAGATTTCGTCTCCCTCACTTTTTCTACACGCGTGTAAAATGGACTGCACGCGTTTCGAGATTAGCACCCTCACCAGGCTCCGGGCCTTCGGCCATCCCGGCTCGGGGATAATTTAGAAGCAAATGTCACAGTATTTTGCCATGAAACTTTGCAGTATCGTGATGAGTGGCAAAAATTCACACGATATACAGAGTCAGTGACCGATAGTGTTAACATCAGCTTCGCGATATTTCGTAGTCATTTTGGTACTTCAATTTACTATTGTCAGTGGAAAAGTGAATGTAAAGTTCCTGGACAATGAGGGCAGACCGTTAAATGATTTATCGAATGTTTTTTACGTGTCAAATTGTAATGCAGTTTGATTTCGATATCTTGAATATTTCATGTCTCGAATATAAGATGTGTCCCCCGGTTTTTATGTTAACATGCTACTGCGCACGCGCAAGCTGGAATTTTGATTACAAACATGGCGGAGTCAAGGAGCGACTGATAGTATATCTTCTCGAAACAGGGATTTTGTGGACTTACAGTATTATATAGTATTAGATAGTATTAGATATGGTGTAGGAGAGGATTCATTGTCTGTTAGGGGAAGACGAGCCTGGATATAAAATAATTATCCTGAGGTCTGACATTCAGAGTGCTTATTTTAATTGGAAGGTGAGGTGGGTGGGGTGTATTTAAAAAAGCATATAAAAGCAGGCGAGGGGTTGTTGCATTTCTGTATTTCTAGTATTTCTATGAATCTGTCCCTCCAAAGGATCCCAAGTATCCTAGCCTGCGTAGCAGGCGTTACTGGATGAGGGGACTGGGGAGAGGGCTGAGAAGTAACGCCTGCAGTGAATCTCTTTGGATTTGTAAAACCCGTTCGCGACGAACGGGATTTTAATTATTGATTACGCCGAATGTGACTCGCTTAGCGCCCATAATCTGTCAATCAAGAAGGTTCAGTAAGTAAAATTAATAATTTCAATTCTAATTTTCAAGCAAAGCCGAAACGATTATCAAAGGAAATATCTAAACAGCATCTTGCAGTGCTTTTGCGATTTGATCAAATGAAAATGCTGAGTGTCAGCCTTCTCGACTCCCATACCATTCAACTAAGTTATATATTTAAAACATCCATGCAAGAGTTTGGAATATAAAGTCTTAATAATAGGAAGTTCCTCACTTTGATTTTGAAAACGAACACCGTGAGACGCTTTGCTTTCACATGTCTTTGTCAGTCATATAAAAATTTCTGAAAATATTTGCGAGCGAACACCGTGGGACGCCGCAGACATTTCCGTTCAATAATGGTATACCTTTCATTCAACTGTTTTATTTTGGTAAACACTCGCTGTCATTGCTGTTCTTTTCATGAATATTCGTTGCCATTGATAGAAACAGGGTTACTCTACCATTCACACCTAATTTTATAAATTTCTAATCCACAATTTGAGAAATATTTGTGAGCAGACACCGTGGGACGCCGCAGACATTTCCGTTAAATAATCACTACTATTTATATACCCTTTACAACTGTTTTATTTCGGTAAACACTCGCTGTCATTACTGGGGGGTTTTTTCATGAATATTCGATGCCATTGATGGAAACAGGATTACTCTACCATTCACCCCTAATTTCATACGTTTCCAGTCCACAGTTTGAGAAATATTTGTGAGCAGACACCGTGAGACACTGCAGACATATTCCGTTAATATTAATTTATCCCTTCCACAGATTTGCGACCAACTCTCAGTCTTTTAACTCCCTTTAATTGTACTATAACTGTTTTTATATAAAGAGAATTATTGAAATAATAATTTACGCGAAATTTTACTGAATTAAATGGCATGGATTTTGAAATATTACAATTAATACAAACAGTTAAATTAATAGCTTCAGACATTGGCCGCTCGAGATCATATTTCATTTAGGGGTGTTTGACAAAACCAAAGAGCTCCACTGCAGTCCCCTCATTCAGTAACGCCTGCTACGCAGGCTACAAGTATCCTAGCGTTCCTAACCCGTCACCAGTCTTCAACTCTTTCTGGAAATGAAACTGTTGAACACTGTCAATTAGCTAGAAACTACATGATTTCATTACAACCCCTCGCCCGCTGTTATATTGTTTTTAGGAATGCTTTCTTGAAACACCTAACACCACCCACCCTGATTAAAATAAGCACACATGATATACAGCCAATATAAAAACAAACAGATATTAAAAGTCAACAGCTCAAAAATTACATTTATAATAGAGTCCG
>OZ035997.1:70008131-70010811 GCA_964035015.1 Corallium rubrum
CAATTGTAACTAGTTTTCATTGTATGCTTACTATGTATGATATATACCTGTAACATAAGATATGTATTTTTATCTTATGCAATAAAGACAATTATTATTATTATTATTAAAACGTTAAGATTCTGTATATTTGAAACCGTAACCATTCATGTATATTGTGACGAATTCAATAAATTCACTTAAAACAACAATAACCCCAAGAGGTAAAAGCTCATTGTGGGAGCTCATGTTAATTTACATTACATACATATTGCAAGGACCACAAAAAAGAAAGGACAAGCATGCAGTACAAAAAAATAGTAGAGGACAATAATTAACAAGACGCCCGGGCTACCTTGTATTCCGGACCCCCAAGTTGAGAAGGGCCCCCTAAAATTTTTGAGGTTTGAGTTTTTGAAGTAAGAAAACACAAGGTCCAGAAAGTGTAAAGATCAGTAACAAACATTTTAACCAACCCATTGAGAACATGTACATTCTGACACATAATTATAGTAACCAGTCCTAGCCCACACAACACACAACGTTCTCACAACGTTGCTGGAACGTTGTAGTTTGGTTAGGTCCGACCTAACGTTTAAACGATGTTCTCACAACGTTATTTGAATATTTTGTTATGTCGTAACGTTCTGACAACGTTGTCAGAACGTTAAAACGCAACCTGATATTTAGGTTATAACTGAACGTTGTCACAACGTTGTGGTAATGTTGTGAGACAAACGTTATATTAAGACGTTGCTACAACGTTGTCACAACGTTTTATAAACGTAGTTGTGTAACGTTACATCCAGACGTTCAGACAACGTTGTCACAACGTTTCTTTAACGTCACTGTATAACGTTACATCCAGACATTCAGAAAACGTTGTCACAACGTTTCTTTAACGTCACTGTATAACGTTGCATCCAGACATTCAGAGAACGTTGTCACAACGTTTCTTTAACGTCCTTGGCTAACGTAATTATCAGACATCCAGACGTCAATTCTCTTTTTAAGTCAAAACAACCACGCGTATACATTATTGCAATCACTTGTTAATCTCGGTTTTAATAATAAAAGAATGTAACGATATTTCTTTCCGTCAACGTCGCATTCTCGTCCCCAGAGCCGAATGCAACAATCGGGGGATTCGGATTTCCAAATGATCAGAAATGCCGTGAAAAACGTTCTTTTTATATTTATTAAACGTTCTTTTTTATTTAGATATTTACGGACTTATTTAATGATTTTTTTTCTTCCGTTGCGACAATTTTATCTAAAAGAGCCTGGTGCGTAGTTTTACTGAGCACGCGCTACCTGTCATCTAAATGCATTTTGGGGTATTATGCGTCGTATCATTTCATAAATATTCTTGTCACTTGAGGAACTGGGAAAGTTATTGGTTTCGTTCGCTTGTTAATTGTTTATATTTTTTATCGTTCTTTCACGCATTTTGGAAAAGGTGAGATCATAAATACATCTTCATTTGTAAGTTTATTATTAAGATGTAAGTTCATGGGGCATATTTATACTCGAATTTACTATTATAAACGTTTTCCATCGGGCATGATCACGTGTTCGTAGGCAGTCGAAATGAACACAGAACACCTGCAATGAAGAACTATTGAAACGATTTATTATTATATACTATCTATTATATACTATATACTGTTATATACTAATAGTCTGTAATTGTTGATAGCTTGAGTCTGGCTAGTTTTTCTTCACGGCTACCCTTAATACTTCACGGCTTGCTTATAGTTATACAATAACAACAAACGGTTGCTACGAGTATAAACAATTTTATATACAGTAATATATATATATATATATATATATGGGCGAATGGCCGAAATGCTTTGCTCATAAAGGAACAATAAGAAATTGCCCGTTTAATTCTTATTACAGTATATATAGATATATATATATATATATAGATAGATAGGTTGAGTAGATTATAATAACATTTGGCAGAGTGCTCAATGGATACCCAGAGCATAATTAAACAAATGGAGGTAGAACGACTCAAGAAATTTGACTAGGCATATTTATTACTATTTAGTTTCGTACCACGAGATGTGGCACTCTTCAGATAAAACAGCCTAATGCCTGACAGCTTACAAAATATTGAAGAGTGCCACATCTCATGGTACGAAACTAAATAGTATTAAATATGCCTAGTCAAATTTCTTGAGTCGTTCTACCTCCATTTGTTTATATATATATATATATATATATATATATGTATATATATATATATATATATATATATATATGTATATAGATCTTCGCTTACTCTCAAAGTTCAGCAACAGGCTGTTTCATCTAAAAAAATTATTTTAGATGAAACAGCCTCTTGCAGACTTTTGAGGTAAGCGAAAATCTATATTTGCCCTAACTATATGTTATCGAGCACTCTTTGCGTTTCGTAGACCAAAACCCACACGTATATATATGTATATATATATATATGTATATATATATATATATATGACAAGTATATGTATATATATATGACAAAAAAAATTATTTGTTTATTAGAGCAGTGTGGTATATCCC
This sequence comes from Corallium rubrum, assembly GCA_964035015.1. Classification (NCBI taxonomy): domain Eukaryota; kingdom Metazoa; phylum Cnidaria; class Anthozoa; order Scleralcyonacea; family Coralliidae; genus Corallium; species Corallium rubrum. The sequence goes on from OZ035997.1 coordinate 70,010,667, forward strand.
TCATCCCATCTTTGAGATTGTGATGTATATATTTATAAATGTATTCTGGATGTGCTAGGTCATTTGGCTTCACCGTGCTGATGAGCTACAATGACTCCATGAGGGTAAAACAGCTATCCACAGTTGCCAAGTGACCTAGACACTG
>OZ035997.1:70011011-70021011 GCA_964035015.1 Corallium rubrum
TTTCTCATCTGGGGAATTCCCTATACCAGGTATTAAAGTTTTTTTGTCACCCACTTCATATTCACTTCACTGTCCATCCAGGCACACACTTGGAAATATACATCCATGCCTTTATCATACTCAGCTTTCTCTGCACTTGTCACATTTCCTTTCCCTCTGAATATTATCGCAGGCTTCACATCTGCTCCCCTTCCGCTCGTATGCATAGTTGTAAAGTGGCCTGCCTCTTATCCAAGCCAGTGGAGGGCTGAGAAACCCACACCTGTTTGTTGCCCGTACTGTCATAGGTTTTATCCTGGTCGATTACAAAGGGGAGGGGAACTTGATCAATGTTATAACGATTCCTTGGCAACCATCGCCCATACTTCGTATCCATGGCAGAGTTATTTCGGGAGTTATTTCTTCTTCTTCTAGTCTTGACAGCCTTCCTTAAATCCTGGTGAAATCGTTGAATCGTTTCTCTTCCGTGATCTGCAGAGTTCTTCTTTTTATTTGACCTTCGTCTCAATGAAATATTGTGTCGCCTTTTGAATCTATCAAACCAGTTGTTGCTTGCTTTGAACTTGTCTGCTTCGTCTTTTCCATAACACGTCTCAATCGTCGATTTCATTTTCTTTTTGAGCCAAAGCTTTGAGACTTTACATCCTTTAGCTCGTCTAAGCTTGAATTCCACAACTACTCGCACGGCAGCCAAGGGATACTTCTCTCTCTTCTTGTTTAATTTATCATCTACTAACTTTCTTCTCTGTCTTGCTGCCCTCACGTTGCCTGTGTTTCCCTTGTGCTTGTTAAGTTCAACCTCTGTCTTCAATTTCTCTCTGTTCTTGTTCCACTTAATTACCAGCGACTTACTAACCCCTCTCTCTTTTGCTACTTTTTCCCACCGCTTTTTCTTGATCTTGAGCCCAGTGAGGGAATCAAGGAGCTCCAGAGTTTTCAACTTGAATGCAACCGTGTAAGATCTCCTTCGACTCTGCCCGCATCTGTTGTCGGTGGCGGCTGACTCTACCGGCTTTCCTTGCTTATTGCTGTTGGTAGTTGAAGTCTCTTCGCTTTGATACGGCTTTGTGCTCTCAGTTAGTTCCTTATCTTTGCTTACATCCTCGAGATGTAGGTTTCCTGAGTGCTTGAAGCGAATGTGCGTTTCGAGGTACTTCTTGGCTGTGAAGCATTGGTTGCAAATGTCGCATTTCACAGGCTTGCAGGACAATTTCACAGACCTTGGATACGTCGCTGAAACGTCAAACTCTTCACCACTTCTGGTCACCACTGTTCTCTTAACCCCACAGCTAAATAAGGTACGATTCATGTTTTGTTTTAAGCCATTCTACAACCCGTCAACGACAACAAAATGTGCGAACTGTCACTTTCACGTGGTTCAATGTTTTGAACGTTGGTTTTATTCTGTGGTTCAATGCTATGTGGTGAGCCCAATGGACGACAACCCAGCGGTCTTTACATGTACTGGTCGTATTTTCGCCATTTTCTCCATCTCCTTCAAGTAAATTTGCTAGAGTTTCTGCTACAAAGTTTACTAAATCGAGAGGGTCAACTGGATAACCGCAAAGTCAGGAATGGCAGAGGAGTGTGAGGTTTATATTGAGTCCAGTGTTCGTGGCTACCACGCTTACTTCAAGGGAACTACAGTTTGTGTTGGCGAGGTCTTGAGGTGTGAAATTGAAGACAACAATGAACATGACAAGAATGCTATCACTGTCAGAAATGGAGAAGGGAAGCTAGTTGGCCATGTCCCCATCGAATTGTCAAAGCGTTTTAATAAACTCTTGCAAGGATTATGGTGACATAGAAGCCGAATGCATTGGCAATCGTTTCAATGCTGGACATGGCAAAGGCCTTGAATTTCCTGTGGACTACAGGCTTACAGGGAATTATCTGTACTTGAGGAAGTTGATAAGGAGGCTGAAGACAAAAAGAATTCGCTGATAACCTAAATATTAGTGACATCAGAAAGTGCAATTTTGCATGAATCGACGTGCAAGAGTACAGAATGCTTTGATTTATATGTGTGCTGCTTGAATTTGGAAATGCAGATCATATGTATGTGAAAACTGAGACAAATTGCTACATTATAACTGAAGAGATGACATTGTGCTACAAAACTCTGAACTCATCAAAGAGACACATCAATTGTATTTTTAATTATCACTGAAGACAGGGCTCATCCCTAATGTAATGAAAATTTACAAGGTTTTCATGCATTATTTATTCCAAATTTAGAGATTTTAATAGTGTAACATGTTTAAGTTCACTACTTTTGAGTCATGTCTTTTATTTTTGCCTGAAGATCTTTAAAGTTCATTTTCTAAAATAAGAACCTGTTTCAAATTTTAGGCTAAATAGGTTCTTATATAAAGGGGTCTAATTTGATATTTTTAGGCTAACAGGTTCTTAAATTGCAGGTTCTTATACGCGGGTAAGTACTGTATACGTGTGGCATGATCACACGCTTATTGTGTTGAGTTCTAACATTACACTCGAGCGAAATTAAAGCGATATAAGTATCATATTTTTAATGCGATTATAGGGACCGCGTTTCATGTTTTAACTAATGTTTCAAGTGTACTGTTGACATGTTAGGCCCTTGGCCAAGATGTCTTAGCTATATGTCTATATATACGCAGAAAGAAATCAACTGTACTTCAATAACTTGGTACTGCTTGAGTTACATGTAGGTGTATAAAATACTTATTCAAAAAGTTGATCATTGTTGAGACAAATCAATTCATGTGTTACCAGAGTCTAACGTAGTAAAGATTAGAATGAAAGCGATATATTATCACATTCTTTTAACAATGCGATTAGCGATCGGGTTTTCCTGTCTTTCCCAATTTACCTATAAAATTGTCATTTCAAGATTAGAGTTAAGATTAGGGTTGGGACCGGGCTTGGGTTAGGGATTGGGTTGGAGTTTAAGTAAGGGCTAGAATTAAACATTATTGTTAAGTTATTAAGGGCATTTAAAAATTAATAATTATTGTCGATTCTAGATGATACGTGAGAGCATATGCTGATATGTCACAAGGTTATCTAGCGTTTTCAGTATGTTTTAGTGAACAATTTACGTTGTTCAATCATCAGTAGGTGAAATAAATACCAGTATCCGCATGTACGCATTGCGTACCTATTTTTATATGTTGCCGTGATTTGATTCACATGGGAACCGGGCCAGCCCGGTTTGCTGGGCTCCCACTTGGGCGAGATCTCGCCTTCCTGGACTCATATGAACGCACTTAGCGGGCAACCCGGGCTGGAAATCATGTCACAACGCATGCTTTATTCTATCTAGAAAGCACCCATGCAAAACAAATAAGAAATCAACAAAATTAAGACTTCTGAAGCAGTTTCCGTCATTAAAAATAGCATTTTGCGAAATAAAAGCAAATATCGCGTTCCCGCAAATAAATCGCGCGGGAATTTCTATAGCGCTTGCCGGGCTAGCCCACCTCATATGAAACAAATAACATCTTGGCCTGGCAAAGCGAGCTAGCCCAGTTTACCGGGCCAGCCCGGCTCATAGGAACAGGCCCTAATGCTTAACCCAATGCATGAAGCTTTCATCCTAATACAACATTAAATTTAGACCTCTGCTTAGGTGTAAGTCAGAAAATATTAACAAATATAAACCCAACATGCTTTTTGTGATGAACAATATATTGCACCCAGTTAGTCATAAGTTCCAGAATGAAGAGTTATTTGGCAACTTCCATCCATGCAATTACATTTTCTTCCATATTTATACAAGTTCAAAGAATGCCTTTTTATCCTAAAGCCTGGTTTCCATATGGTTGTAACCGTGTCGTAACTGTATTGTAAATGTCGCAGAGATAGAGTCTGACTCTATCTCTGCATTGACATTCTTTGACACAGTTACAACCACTATGGAAACCAGGCCTAATACAACCCTTAATTTGAGACCTCTGGGATGCTGTAAACCAATAACAATTAACAAATATAAACCCAACATGCTTTTTGCACCCAGTTATTCATAAGTTCGAGAGTTATTTGGCAACTGCCACCGATACAATTACATTCTCTTCCTAACAAGTTTGGAGGATGCCTTTTTATCCTAATACAACCGTTAATTTAAACCAATAGTAAATCAATAAACAAATTTAAACCCAACATGCTTTTTGCATCAAGTTAGCCATACGTTCAACAGTTATCTGGCAAGTTGCATCGATGCAATTACATTTTCTTCCATTAGAAGTTTGAAAGATGCCTTGCTGGCACCAGTTTCGTCAATGTTGTAATTTTCCGTTCCCTTGATAGACGCGAACATTACATTTAGCACTGCACCAGAACAATGAAAACGGCCTACATTTTGGCCGTTTTCGTCAATTATGATGAGATTCGCACTGACTGTCGGCTTTAGGAATTCTTTCAGAATGGATGTTTTGCATGATATGCATTCAACAAATTGATTCGAGTTAATTATTGTTGTCTATATCAGAAATTTTAAAGGACGTAATTTGTAGTAGGTTGCGGCAGTGCCACTAACTTACTAGTGCGTAAGTGGACGATTTACTTATTCTTAGATTTGATCATACACATTGTCACATCTGCCGGGGCACCTATCGCATAATAGATCTGTATTTTAATAACCCCAGCGACTAAACGCTCAACAGAGCGTCTTGTTATTTTTTTAAAAACCCCAGGGATTTCCTGGTTTTTTGCCACAACATCCTTCAGCTTCTCAATTCTAGTTTTCTTGCACCTCTCCACTTCAAGATCCTCTTCAAGCTTAAAGTGTATATGAAACGAAAATTAAGTTTGTCTTATTTGAAAGAACTCTTAAAATAATGGGGAATATCAATTTACAGCTTTTTCATATGTTACTTAGTTCTTGAGATATTTAGACTTATGTGATATGCAAATGAGATAACTTATGGTTCGTTTTTTTCTAATTAACATATTCGAAAATCGCGAATATTTTTAAGATTATTGAACAAAATCACTTGAAACTTTGGGTAGTTTCTGTAGTTCATGCAACTAAACATGCAAGACAAGTTACAAGTGATTTTGATCAATAATCGTAAAAATATTCACGATTTTCGAACATGTTAATTAGAAAAAAAACGAACCATAAGTTATCTCATTTGCATATCACATAAGTGTAAATATCTCAAGAACTAAGTAAAATGTGAAAAAGCTGTAAATTGATATTCCCCATTATTTTAAGACTTCTTTCAAATAAGACAAACTTAATTTTCGTTTCATATACACTTTAATGAAGCAATGGTGAAGGCCAAAACCCAAGGAGGCAGTGGGGTTAGATCTCTCCTGAAGAAGTGGACAACAGGTAGATATTCAACTTGGAGTTCTAAAATATATTACAGTGAGTTGGATGGACTAGTTCCTTCAGGACAGAGCTCCTGTTCGCCAAGCTTTCTCCCTCATCAGCTTCATCAGCTATTCAGCTTCTTGCATTGATTTGTACAGTTCGTACAGGAGCTTACTATATTGGGCAAAGACATAGATAGGACGTGATCAGAAAGTATTTTATCTGAAATTATTTAACAGGCACAGTCAAAATAAGCTCAGGGTTTCTGTATAAAAATCACAGTAATCTTACTGGTTTATTTGTGCTTGAAACGAGGGAGACTTCATGGCTCGGTTTCTGATTCCCGCTATTATTGTTTCCGTTCTCTTTGCTTGGTAATGCATCGACCGTACAACACAACAATAAAATCGTAACCCCAAACGTAATCCAGAGAGGCGTAAACCGGACATGGATCAGTGAAAACATCACTCGTTAATATGCAAAACAGCTTTGGGGAAAACTGCAAAATACATATAATTTTCCCTTCCCAAAATTATGAATTTGGTACCAAAATGATCAGTAGATTCCAGGCTCCCCAGATCCGACCGTACATTTTAACATTGTGGATGATGCGATTGAGTTTCGTCCCTTAGAACTCAGACCGGGCAGTCACCGCCAATATACGGCAACTATCGAAGGTCACCACTTCGAATCTCGAAATACATGGATTATTTTCGATTTTCGGATATGCTGTAACATTTCTAGACAGAATAACAAATAACTCGCTAAAATCCATGCGTAGATTTGGAAGAAGCGACCTATAACAGGATAAAATTTTCATTTTAGTTCAAATTGAAGATTTTACGGCGGAAACCGGGGGACCTGGGAACGAAAATACTAGAAATACATGAATGCAACAACCCCTCACCCGCTTTTATTAAATGGTGTTTTGAAACACACGGGGCCCCCACCCACCCACCCTGATTTAAAATAAGCACTCCTGATTACAACCAATATAAAAAACAAACAGATTTTAAAACAAATGATAATCCTCGAGATAATTATAGAATTTATGGATAGGATGACTGATTTAATGAAAGTTGAGCATATCAAAGCAAAACTTAGATCTGGTTGTAAAAAATATACTGTTTTTAGGAGGATTCAAAAGTAGCAAGCACTTTAATGGCTTATGGCTTCCCTATGTAAACTTGTTTTGCAAAGGCAGAATTATTAGTTAACAGCTCAAAATTACATTTATAATAGAGTCTGAGATAAAAACAATTCAGTAGAATTGGATCCCAGAGAGAAGTATTAAACAGACCACGTTTCAGTCGAAAATTTGGAAATACAGCAAAAAAAATCGCCAAAGCCCATATGCAAACTAAAAGTCAATGAATAACATCAACATAAGCTTATAAAGGAAGTATTTTAATAACTTAAGTTTAGTTAAGCTGACTTAAGGTTTGGACGAGCAAAGAGAAAGCACGAAAACATGAAGCTGCATATTGTTTAGGTTATTAAGACAACAAGAATCCTACCGTTTATAACTTTAACACTGAGTGACCACAACCACTGCAATTCAGATCAAGTATTGTTTACCATACGGCGTTTGGTTTCTTCAGGTTCTCTGGTTTCGCTTCAAGATATAATAAACTGGCTGTTTGTATCCTTTTCCTCGTTGTTCTCTATTATTAAAGTAGAACAGGCTCCATTTCATTAAACGAAAGCAAAATACTGACAGATTTAATAGTTTTCTTCGTCCCAAGTCACCAGTGTCCAACTATTCTTACCGCGTGACACCATACCAAATATATATATATATATATATATATATATATATAAATAAATAAACTATTTCCAGATTTCGTCTCCCTCACTTTTTCTACACGCGTGTAAAATGGACTGCACGCGTTTCGAGATTAGCACCCTCACCAGGCTCCGGGCCTTCGGCCATATGCCCGGCTCGGGGATAATTTAGAAGCAAATGTCACAGTATTTTGCCATGAAACTTTGCAGTATCGTGATGAGTGGCAAAAATTCACACGATATACAGAGTCAGTGACCGATAGTGTTAACATCCGGGGGGTCGCGATATTTCGTAGTATTTTGGTACTTCAATTTACTATTGTCAGTGGAAAAGTGAATGTAAAGTTCCTGGACAATGAGGGCAGACCGTTAAATGATTTATCGAATGTTTTTTACGTGTCAAATTGTAATGCAGTTTGATTTCGATATCTTGAATATTTCATGTCTCGAATATAAGATGTGTCCCCCGGTTTTTATGTTAACATGCTACTGCGCACGCGCAAGCTGGAATTTTGATTACAAACATGGCGGAGTCAAGGAGCGACTGATAGTATATCTTCTCGAAACAGGGATTTTGTGGACTTACAGTATTATATAGTATTAGATAGTATTAGATATGGTGTAGGAGAGGATTCATTGTCTGTTAGGGGAAGACGAGCCTGGATATAAAATAAAGGTCTGACATTCAGGATATTTCTGCCACATTGTGTCATGGTTCACGGCATCATTTCGAACTTCCCTGTTGGACGTTTGGAGTAAATTTTGAATAACAATGGATCTTAATACTTTTGGGGGACAAAACCTATAGTGCTGGATTCGGCAGATTCAAGCGATCATTTGGATTATAAAATTTATTTAAATCGGACAAACAGAAAATATTTAAACATGTTCTGAAACGCAACGTCTCCCAATGTAATACGACACCCACATGACATCCAGACATTCAGCAGTAAACATAAATATTCATATTTTTGGCATTAGTCGGTACTTATTACTTGCGTTTTGTAGTTGTTAAACTAAGCAGCAAGCTGTTACCGAAAACACTACTTAAGTATCAGCTTGATTTACTCGTATTATTTAGATTTACAATTATTTCATATGGGTGTCGTGTTTACATTTGGGAGACGTGCGTTTCAAAACATGTTTAAATATTTACTGTTTGTCTAATTTAAATAAATTTTATATCGAAATGATCACTTGAACCTGCCGAATCCAGCACTATAGGTTTTGCCGCCCGAAAGTATTAAGATCCGTTGTTATTCGAAATTTACTCCAAACGTCCAACAGCGAAAACGACCTTCGCAATCTCGCAAGTTCGCAACTTCGTTCCGAAGTTCGCAACGTGATTGGCTATTACATAATTAGAAATACAGTGGGTGCCAAAAGTATGAGTCCAGTCTCAATGTTTGCCAAAAATTCGAGAAAAGTGTATTTTCTGAAAAATAAACTTGCATTAGCTACTTGAACATGCGCATTGAGATCCGCAGTTGTCTCCCACATTTTTTTAAAATTAAAAAAAAATTTTTTTTTGTCTTTGAAATATTTTGCCATATATAATTTCAAAATAAGTTTATCTGATTCTCTACACGCATGTGCGTCAAGGATGGCTGAAGATCTAAGTGAAGGAGTTAGAGGACAAATTATTGCTCTAAGTAACAAAGGTTTCTCACAGCGAAAAATTGCTGCAAAGATAGGAGTGTCGAAAGGTGCTGTGCAGCGAACCGTGGAAAGGTTCAGAAAAACTCAATCCTATTCCAACCTACCGAAGTCTGGGAGACCAAGGTGTACTACACCACAAGAGGATCAGTTCATAAAAGTAACTTCTTTGCGTAATTTCAGACCACTTGCAGCCAATCTCCTTCTTACTGTTGTTTTGCTGTTTGTTTTCTCTTGGGTGGCGTTAATTGTCGATTGAATATTACCAGCAGTTGCTGTTCTATTACGCAATATAAAAACAAATTAACAACTACGTTCACCTATACTTACCAGTTTGGAAGGTTAGGTGCAAGCTGTTTTGCGAGGGGGAAGCCTGGGACGAGTCATGGTATTTGGATTCAAGTCAAGATCCGAGCGGGTGAAATCTTGAATTGACCACCCCCTCAGACTAACTTGCACCTATCACACCAAAATTTGGTGGAAAAACTTACCATTTTGACCATTGAATAAAGGGTGGGACGGTGGGTGATGATTTTTTCGAGTTCCAGAGCCTATGTGCGATTACTTCGCGTACCAATGTACTAATGACGAGTTGCATGCCAAGCCCGTCCTACTAGGCTCCTCCCACTTCCTGCCATCTCGTGACGCGACGCATGGTTTCCTTGTTGTTAACCTTGGTTATGTTATAACCTCATCAAATATAAAAACAAATGATATTAAATCCTTGGGATATTAAATTATAGAATTTATGGATAGATCGATAGGATGACAAAACTGATTTAAATCATTTAATGAAAGTTGAACATATCAAAGCAAAACTAAAGATTTCATTATTAAATTCTGGTTGTAAAAAATATATTGTTTTTAGGAAGTTTCAAAAGGGACTATTTCTAGCAAGCCTTTAAATGGCTTCTCTATGCATGTACATTTTGCAAAGGCAGAATTAAAAGCTGACAGCTCAAAAATTACATTTATAATAGTCTGAGATAAAAACAATTCAGTAGAATCAGATTCCGGAAAGAAGTATTAAAAACAGACAACGATTCAGTTGAAATTTTGGAATCACAGCCAAGAAAACCGACAAAGCCCACGTCCACCACGGTTAATATAAGTGTGATATAAGCCTAAGATAGTGTTTTAAGTTAGCTTTAGTAAAGCTGACTGATGGTTAATTTGGACGAGCAAAGGGAAAGCACGAAAACGTGAAGCTGTATATTGTTTTAGGACATAAGGACAAAATACAAATCCCCTACCGTT